>CM076086.1:46242862-46315362 GCA_038088235.1 Zacco platypus | reverse complement strand
GCAAATTACTATGATTTTAAATCAATCTGAGCGCTTTCATTGACACTCTACCATTTTCAAGCCTCAGAAAGGTGGGAAAGACATCATTAAAGTAATCCATCTGACTCCAGTAGTTTCTTATTTGTGAAAGTGCTTTATTTGCACAATTTTCCACTATTTACAAAACATTCATCTCCAGTGTGTTTGTAGGTGGAGTTATTTTAGTGATGTCTTGACTGACTTTCTGCGGCTTTAAAGTGATACTTATGGAGACTGTCAATGTAGGGACAGATTGGATTAAAAATATATTTGTGTTGCGAAGACAATAATTCTATTAAATCTATTAATCAACCTCAGTCCTGATCAAAACTACTAAATTTAAAAAAAAAAATCAGGATTTTAACTCTTTAAAACGTTAAAATCTGATGCTGCACAAAAACTAACAACGCATCAAAGCCAATGTTGTTTCTAATCTTTGACACGTTTTTTCCCAAATCAGTGACATCATTTATGAATTTGGCAATTAAAGAGTTAAAATCCTGATTTTTTTTTTTAAATGTAGTACTTTTGATCAGGACTGAGGTTGATTAATAGATTTAAGCAAAAAAATTTGAAAAAAATATTTATCTGATACATTTTTAAAGCAGTTAAAATCATAACGAAAGGGTCGTGAATTTGCCCACAGAGTACTGTTGAGTTTTTGAACATTTTCAAAGCATTTTCCCAAAATATGTGTCAAAATAAGATTTGTCACCAAAAATCATTCCATTTGCTGAAACACGGAGAAAGTTATGGCCAAATTAAGACTTAAAAATTCCCCATAGTGGATGAAAACATCCCCAACAGCACAGAAGGGTTAAATCAATCTGTCCCTACATTGACAGTCTCCATAAGAATCACTTTAAAGCTGCAGAAAGTTAGTCAGACATCACTAAAATAACTCCACCTACAAACACACTGGAGATGAATATTTTGTAAATAGTGGCAAATTGTGCAAACAAGAAACTACTGGAGTCAGATGGATTACTTTAATGATGTCTTTCCCACCTTCCCGAGGCTTGAAAATGGTAGTGTGTCAATGTAGGGACAGATTTGACTTAAAAATATAATAATTTGTGTTGCGAACACAACTTGAGATGAGTAATTAATGACAATTTTCATTTCTGGCTTATCTAATCCTTTAACTTAACTATTTTTATTCATCACATTGCTGCTTGGTTTTACTTATTTTGATGATTTTCTCCCATCATGCACTGCTTTATACACCATATTATACCAGTATAATTGTTTAAAGTAACGTTGTTTTTGCGTTTCAGCGTCTGACCAAACACACCAAGTTTGTGCGCGACATGATCCGCGAGGTGTGCGGTTTCGCGCCCTACGAGAGGCGCGCCATGGAGTTGCTGAAGGTGTCCAAGGACAAACGTGCCCTCAAGTTCATCAAGAAAAGGGTATGCAAAAACATATATATATATAATTTTGTACAACATGTTTTAAAGTTCTTTCTTAGCATCATCTAATTTATATGCATAAATGTTTACTTGAAATATACCCCGTTTTATAAAACTACATAAATACATTTTTATTTTGCATTACTTATAGACTATTCCTTAATATTAAAGCTACAAAAGTTATTAAAGTTTTCATGCAATTTGTCTAATATAGTTATGTAAATATGATATATTTAAATATATAACTTGGATAGATGATGCTTAAAGTTTTCAAAACAACTTCAAAATGTTAGAAACAATTTATATAAATCTAAATAAAACAGCTGGAATGACCAACATTTCTAAAATTACTAAATGCACCTTTTTTTTCTGCATCTTCACGAACATTAGCTATGTTTCCATCCACCTGTTTTTATGCATATTTTGGGATGTTGTATTAAAAACACTAGATTGAAACTCCAAGATGAGCATGAATTCTAAAAATGCGCATTAAAACGTATGTGGCGGATGGGTTTTTTTTTTTTATCCAATAAGAAGAGACATGTGCGTAAACTACGATGGAAACGCTGAATAAATCCAACGATTTGCAACAAAACACTCGTGACTTTGTCTCAGCCGAGGCTGTGATTGGATAATTGGACTCACCAGCGGACCAATCACATCGCAGCATCTCAAATATCGTTTTAGTCGTTCTAAAAGTCAGAATGATTTGGTTTAATTCCCTCCAGAAGCGGAACACCAGAATCCGAACGTAAGATAACATGACGGCGTTTATTATTTATGTTTTGGCGGGAAAAACAGCTGCAGGAATTTCTCAGGACGTGATGGTTTTGTTCTCTCCAACACGTGGGATGGAAACGCTACTTTTATTCATAAATGTTTTCTGCTGTATTCCAGTCAGAGCGATTGTTGTTCTCATCGTGTGATTGGTCTGTGCAGGTGGGAACTCACATCCGCGCCAAGAGAAAGCGGGAAGAGCTCAGCAACATTCTGGCCGCCATGAGGAAAGCGGCTGCCAAGAAGGAGTAGAGGCTGAATGATGACAAATAAATTTGTATGTGTAAAAACAAGCGACTGTCGTCCTTCATTTAAATGTGTTTGTCGTTCTGGTTGACTTGAGGAGCTGATGTTTGTGGAAACGCTTGATGGATCACACTAAAGTGTGTTTAACCAGTTGAGTGGTTTTTTTTTTGTTGTCTGTCACGGGTTGTGTGGAAATGAACCGTTACGTACTGAATAATGTGCTGCAAAAATATTTCCAAGAAATTTCAGTGGACGAATTCCTGAATATGAGCTGTGGGAAATGAAGTAATCAGATATTTATACATATTTTATGTGTATATTGATTCATGAAACTATAATTTGAGGAACTTTCCATTGTCTTTGAAATATGGTTTAAATCCACTACTGAATATGTCAAGTTATGGTAAGCTAAAGTATCCTCGCATGTAATTTCTAATGAAACTTGTGTATATGTGGTGAAAATCAAGTGTATGTGGTGTTAATATGACCCATGTGCAAATTCACATGTAAACGGTATTGTATTTCGTTTAAAACTAGGTTTAAAAAACGCGGTTTGATGTCGTCGGTGTGTGTGTGACGTCACAAACGACCATGTAACCAATCGCGTTGTTTAAAACTGGGTTTAAAAGACGCGGTTTGATGTCGTCGGTGTGTGTGTGACGTCACAAACGACCATGTAACCAATCGCGTTGTTTAAAACTAGGTTTAAAAGACGCGGTTTGATGTCGTCGGTGTGTGTGTGACGTCACAAACGACCATGTAACCAATCGCGTTGTTTAAAACTAGGTTTAAAAGACGCGGTTTGGTGTCGTCGGTGTGTGTGTGACGTCACAAGCTACCATGTAACCAATCGCGTTAAGGGGCGTTAGCATGTGATTAGCTATGATCGCTCTGAAGCGAGGGAGTTGTATAACATTAGCAACACATTATTAGCCGTTTGATAACTTAGTCAACGAACAGGTTAATCATGTAAATTATTGTTACGTGTCCGATTTTGTATAGAGCGATAGCGTTTACCTCAGATCTCCGAGCGAGTGGAGGCGGGGCTAATTAGCATATTCATGAGGCAAGCGTGTAGAGTTACATTCAAGCTGTTTTAAGGCATTAAAATAAAATTCACAGGAAAAACGTTTAAATGGATCATTTTTGGTGAGTTTTAAGGGATACAATTATTGACTGCAGGGGGACTTTTAATATATTTGTCATGAAAATGCAATTTAGTACAATTAAAATAATAAAAAAAATAACTTTAAATGTAACATTAGAGTTAATATTAGAATAAAATACTTCACATGTATGTTAGTCAACGCATCAAATTAATCTTTAAATCGTGTTTTAATCTTTCGTCATTTAAATAAAATACATGTCGAAATTTTACTTTAAAAAACACTTTTTTGTTACCATATAGTCCATTTTTTTTTTGTTTAAAAATAGACAAATAGCTTTTAATGTCAAATAAATTCACACAACACTAAAAATGCACCTCAAAGCTCACAAACGCTGATCTCCAGACATTCATTAAATGTGTTGTAATAAAATTTACTGACATTAAAGAAGAGATAAAATCATTTTCTACAGAGCAGAGACTCACACAAGCTGTTGCATAATTTATATTTATTATAGATGATTGTAGATGAATACATTTAAGGCAGTTATTTACAAATACGACAGTCCAGATGAAATGAGAAATGAGTATAAAATCAATAGAGGCTGCGTAGCAGCGACCGCAGGATCCCAGAGTCTCCAACGCTTCGGGAATCGTGGTGACGTCCAGATCCCAGACTTCCCGATCCGCGTCCCACGAATCCACACGTGTGACGTGCAACTCCTGTGGAGCTCGTGTGGCGTCCGCTTCTGTGCGCTTGCTTGTGATTTCACGTAGCAAAAGATAAAACTGTGATAAAACAGCGCGACTCGTTACTGTCCGGAGAACACGATTTTGTAGATCTCGCTGTAGTTTTCCACGAAATGCACTTCCAGTCCTTCCGTGATGTAGTCGGCCAGATCCGAGAAGTCCTTCCTGTTTTCCGCAGGCAGGATGATGCAGGTGACGCCGGCTCTCTTCGCCTGCCGCGAGGATCAAAAACAGCTTTTATCATCTTCCCAATTATGCTGAAGTATAAATATCTCGTCTATAAAGATTTGTATTAACAACCTTTTTTCCCGTTTCACAACAACATTCAAAATTGTTTAAGATATTAATGAAAATCATACGTTATGTAAAATTTACACGTGATTGTGGTACAAAAATAAAGTTATTTAACAGTAACTGAGAACAATAAATAAGTATTGTTCATTGTTAGTTCATATTAATAAATGTAGTGAAGTAATATTCATATATTATTCATATTCATAATTTTTTTTATGTAAAATTATATTAGCCAATATATATTTAGCCGAATGAAACAATCATATTCTGCCATATTGAAAGAAAATTATGATTTACAAAAGCATAATTATTGAAATTATGACATACTAAGTCATATTTATGAAATGAAAAGTTGAATATATATGACAAAAAGTTGAAATTATGACATTCCAAGACATTTTGAGATGAAGTCAAAATTATGACATACTAAATCATTTATTAAAGGAAAAGACGAATTTATGACATATGAAATTATTAAATGAAAAGTTGAATTTATGGCATATTAAACTATTTATGAAATGAAAAGTTGAATTTATGACATATTAAATTATTTATGAAATGAAAAGTTGAATTTATGACATATGAAATTATTAAATGAAAAGTTGAATTTATGGCATATTAAATTATTTATGAAATGAAAAGTTGAATTTATGACATATGAAATTATTTATGAAATGAAAAGTTGAATTTATGAC
Organism: Zacco platypus; assembly: GCA_038088235.1. Taxonomy (NCBI): domain Eukaryota; kingdom Metazoa; phylum Chordata; class Actinopteri; order Cypriniformes; family Xenocyprididae; genus Zacco; species Zacco platypus. The sequence goes on along the minus strand of CM076086.1, from coordinate 46,310,065 downwards.
ATGAAATTATTTATTAAATGAAAAGTTGAATTTATGACATGAAATTATTTATTAAATGAAAAGTTGAATTTATGACATATTAAACTATGAAATAAAAAGTTGAATTTATGACATTAAATTATTTATTAAATGAAAAGTTTAATTTATGACATTAAATTATTTATTAAATGAAAAGATGAATTTATGACATATGAAATTATTTATGAAATGAAAAGTTGAATTTATGACATTAAATTATTTATGAAATGAAAAGTTGAATATGACATATTAAATTATTTATTAAATGAAAAGTTGAATTTATGACATATGAAATTATTTATTAAATGAATAGTTGAATTTATGACATATTAAATTATTTATGAAATGAAAAGTTGAATTTATGACATATTAAATTATTTATGAAATGAAAAGTTGAATTTATGACATATTAAATTATTTATTAAATGAAAAGTTAAAATTATGACAAAAAGTTGAAACTCTGACCATCAATATTTATGAGAAGTAAATGAAAAGTTGAAACTGACAAAAAACAATCATTTCAACTTATAACTCATGTTATAATTAAATTTACCAAAGCATGATTTTTTTTTTCCCTTGTATGGCAGAAAAGTAATTCCATAAAAAGCCCTGCTAACTCACAGCAATGGTCTTTTCCTTGATTCCTCCGACAGGCAGGATCTTCCCGGTCAGGGACACTTCTCCCGTCATGGCCACGTTCTGACGCGCTGGAGCGTTGGTGGCCAAGGACAGCAGAGCCGTCACGATGGTGCATCCCGCGCTCGGCCCGTCTTTAGGAGTCGCACCCTGAACAGAAACAAACGCATATTTAATGCCCACTGACCCTTCTTCTCCTGCCCAATCACAACCAAAGACGGCTGGAGACAGATCTTCACCTCAGGCACATGGAGGTGGATGTGGGATCCCACGAGGAACTCGTTCTCGGGCTGTTCCCTCATGAGGAAGGAGCGGGCGAACGTGTACGCGATCTTCGCGCTTTCCTTCATCACGTCTCCCAGCTGCCCCGTGAGCTCCAGCGTCCCGTCTTTGGCACCGTCTTTCCCCTGCGCTTCCCTCGGTCGCCTCAGAGAGGTCTCGATGAACAGCGTCGAACCGCCTGCGCAGGAAAAGATGAAAATTACAATAAATGAATAATGTTCAAATAAAAATAACTAAAGATTAAACCATAAAAATGAACTAAAAATGAAAAAAAATCATTAAAAATGTTAAAATGAAAACTACTTAATTAAATTATAAAATAATAATAATTATAATAATAATAATAAGTCCAAATTAACCACTAACTAAAAATTAAATCTTAAAATTAAAATAATGTTAAAATGAAAACGACTTAATTAAATTATAAAATAATAATAATAATTATAATAATAATAATAATAATAATAATAATAAGTCAAAATTAACCTCTATCTAAAAATTAAATCTTAAAATTAAAATAATGTTAAAATGAAAACTACTTAATTAAATGATAAAATAATAATAATAATAATAATAATAAATAATAATAAGTAAAAATTAACTGCTATCAAAAAATTAAATCTTAAAATTAAAATAATGTTAAAATGAAAACTACTTAATTAAATTATAAAATAATAATAATTATAGTAATAATAATAATAATAATAATAAGTCAAAATTAACCTCTATCTAAAAATTAAATCTTAAAATTAAAATAATGTTAAAATGAAAACAAATTAAAATAAAGCACAAACTAAAATTTAAATTAGAAAATAAGTCACGCTAAAACAAAAAGCACCTGCATGTCATGTGACCTTCAGCCAACATCAGTGCTGTTAAACGATTGAAATATTAACTTAATCTTAAAGCCTTTTCGTGCCAATTCTGAGGCAAATTGCACGAAACTCTTCAGAGTCATGCCTGGAAACGAGTTTTCCAACACTTACCCATTGCGGTCCACGCCAGGCCCATGACAACTCCCGGCGGCGTGACGTCGTACATTCGGTCCACAGTGAAAATGGGCTTCCCAACATAATCCTGGAGGTTGTCTGGCGTGATGTTGACCGCCGTTTCATCACCGCTGACAATACGGAATGCTACTTTTCTGAACACCTGTGAAGATACAAAATTTGGCTAGACTTCCAGAACATCAGGATGGGTAAGAATGACCAACAAGCAAGTCTTACCTTCTCCACTTGCTTTTGAAGGTTCCTGACGCCGCTCTCCCGGCAGTACTGTCTGATGAGCAAATTCAGAGCATCGGGGGTTATTTTGGCCTTCTGGTCATCCAGCCCACATAGAGTTCGCAACTGGGGTACCAAGTATCTCTGTGGTGGTCACAAGAACCAGTAAAGGACTCAATAAAGTCGAACTTTGATGCCAACTTCAATGCATCCAGTAAAATGAACCCTTTGGAAGCGACTTGCAGGGACAATCCCGCTGAAACATTTTTGGATTAAACTATTGAGCCTCACAACTTGTAAAACTGGAAAACAAACTAGCCTGTAAACATACCTCAGCAATGGCCAGTTTCTCCTGAGAAACATAATGTGATGTATTGATTGTCTTAAACTGATTTTAGCTAGGTTTTGTTGGCCTAAGGTGGTCTAGCAGGTAAAAACCAGCCTGTAGCACACCTGATTAATCATTTAGAGCAGCTTGAACCAGCTAAAGACCAGGTAGAATCTACTTACAACCGCCTTAAGGCTGGTTTCAACCTGCTCCATGGTGGTCTACCATAAACGTACCTCTGCAATGGCCAGTTTCTCCCGAGCAACATAACCTGATGCATCTTAAGCTGGTTTTAACTGGGTTTTATCAACATTGTTGCTGGTCTAAGGTGGTCTAGCTGGTCAAAACCAGGTCCACCAGCTTGTGGTCCAAGTGATTGATCATCTAGAGCAGCTTGAATCAGCTAAAGAACAGATGGAATCGACATACAACCACTTTAAGCTGGTTTTTGTTGGAGTTGGTCAACCTAGTTGCTGGTCCACCAGGTCAAAGCCAGGTCCACCAGGTAGTTGTCCAACTGATCAATCATCTAAAACAGCTAATGACCAGGTAGAACCAATGTACAACCACCTTAAGCTGGTTTTAGCAGAGTTTTATCAACCTTGTTACAGGGCTAAGGTGGTCTATCAGGTAAAAACCAGCTGTTAGTCCAACTGATGAATCATCTAGAGCAGCTAATGATCAGGTAGAATCCACAAAGAACGATCTTAAGCTGGTTTCATTGGAGTTGGTCAACCTAGTTGCTGGTCCACCAGGTCTAAGCCAGGTCCACCAGTTAGTTGTCCAACTGATCAATCATCTAAAACAGCTAATGACCAGGTAGAACCAATGTACAACCACCTTAAGCTGGTTTTAGCAGAGTTTTATCAACCTTGTTGCAGGGCTAAGGTGGTCTATCAGGTAAAAACCAGCTGTTAGTCCAACTGATTAATCATCTAGAGCAGCTAATGATCAGGTAGAATCCACAAACAACTATCTTAAGCTGGTTTTTGTTGGAGTTGGTCAACCTAGTTGCTGGTCCACCAGGTCAAAACCAGGTCCACCAGGTAGTTGTCCAACTGATGAATCATCTAAAACAGCTAATGACCAGGTAGAACCAATGTATAAATCACCGTAAGCTGGTTTTAGCAGAGTTTTATCAACCTTGTTGCAGGGCTAAGGTGGTCTATCAGGTAAAAACCAGCTGTTAGTCCAACTGATTAATCATCTAGAGCAGCTAATGATCAGGTAGAATCCACAAACAACTATCTTAAGCTGGTTTCATTGGAGTTGGTCAACTTAGTTGCTAGTCTAAGGTGATCGACCAGCTCATAGTCCAATTGATCAGCTATTGATCAAGTCCAATCTGTACTCAACCATCTTTAGGGGTCACGGCTTGTTAACTACCGGTCTTGAACCAGCAACCTTCCTGTTGGGGGCTTTAAGCTTTGCCCACTATACCAGACCCAAAAAACATGTTGTTGATTTTCAGGAAAAGAGACCAAGTAAACATACCTCAGCAATGGCCAGTTTCTCCTGAGCAACATAACCTGAAACGTTGATCATTTCCATTCGGTCTCTTAAGGGTTCGGGGATGGTGTCGAGAACATTGGCCGTACAAATGAAAAGCACCTGAAAACCAAAGGAAACACCAATGTAGGTACAACGAAAGCAGAGTATCCTTCCAACGAATGTAGATTTTCGCTAATTTATACCTTAGACAGGTCAACAGGCACATCCAGGTAGTGGTCAAGAAAGTTAGCATTCTGTTCTGGATCTAAAAGCTCGAGTAGCGCAGAAGATGGGTCACCCTGGTAACCTCGACCTATTTTGTCAACCTGCACAACAAAGAGATGAGTTCAGCACACCTGAGGAAGAACAAATGTTTTGGTAGAGTTAGGATTAGGTTTATTGGCCATACCTCATCAATAAGGACCAAGGGGTTTTCAGTCTTGGTTTTCTTTAGACACTGGATGATCTTTCCTGGCATTGCACCAACATATGTTCTCCTGCAATGTACGAAGACAATTACACACACTTTCAAGAACTAAGAGCTTGAAAAGAAGTGCAGTCTCTTCACAAAGTTCAGCAACACCCACCTGTGGCCTTTAATTTCCGCCACATCCGTCATTCCTCCCACACTAAAACGGAAGTATTGCCGATTAAGTGCTCTGGCAATCGAACGGGCAATACTGGTCTTGCCAACTCCAGGAGGTCCATAGAAACACAAGATCTTTCCCTGAGTGCTGCCTTTAAGCTGGCTTACAGCAATGAACTCCTGCATGAATGAACAAGGATTAATAGGATTTGGAAATTTCTCCCATTCTCGGTGGACAAAGGCGCTTATGCTCGATTTTTTAATTTTTTTTTATTTTACCAGAATGCGTTTCTTGACGTCGTCCATTCCATAGTGGTCCTCTTCCAACACCTCTTTGGCTTGGCTCAACTCCAGGTTTTCCACACTGTTGGTGCCCCATGGTATGGAGGTCAGCCAATCTAAGTAGTTACGGGTAACGCTGGGAATTTTAATGGGGGGAAAAAGACGGAACAAAGTTTGAATGAGTAAAATATCTTGCTGGTCTAAGGTGGTCTACCAGGTCAAAACCAGCTTGTAGTCCAACTGATCAACCATCTAAAGCAGCTAATGACCAGGTAGGACCCATGTAAAACCATCATAAGCTGGTTTTAGCTGGGTTTTTCCAACTTTGTTGCTGGTCTAAGGTGGTCTACCAAGTCGAAACCAGGTCTACCAGTCTGTAGTCCAACTGATAAACCATCTAAAGCAGCTAATGACCAGGTAGGACTCATGTACAACCATCTTAAGCTGGTTTTAGCCAGGTTTTTCCAACTTTGTTGCTGGTCTAAGGTGTTCTACCAGGTCAAAACCAGCTTGTAGCCCAACTGATAAACCATCTAAAGTAGATAATGACCAGGTACGACCCATGTACAACCATCTTCAGCTGGTTTTAGCTGGGTTTTTCCAACTTTGTTGCAGGTCTAACGTGGTCTACCAAGTCGAAACCAGGTCTACCAGTCTGTAGTCCAACTGATTAATCATCAAGAGCAGTTTGAACCAGCTAATGACCAGGTAGAATCTACATACAACCATCTTAAGTTAGTTTTAGCTGGGTTTTTCCAACTTTGTTGCCGATCTAAGGTGATCAACCAGATCCACCAGCTTATAGTCCAACTGATCAACCATTTAAAAAAAATTTGGAGCAGCTAATGACCATTTATCCTTTATCTGTGCGCTCGAGCGCTGATTAGGCTATATAAGCATTAAAGGCTCTTTATTATCATTTATATGGATTACTATAAACGTGCAATTGGTCGACTAATGGCTTAAAATGAAAAATCTTTAGTCGAGGGCAGCCCTAGTTTATTTATTTGTTTACAACACTGATGAACTCCTTACTTGAACTCTGAGGAGTGGTTATCCAACAGCCCCAGTTTGTTCAGCTCCTCGTTAATAACGTCCATGATGTGCTGAGGGACGGTGCGATCCTTCAACCTCTCCCTGAACTTCTCCTCAATGGCGTCTTTGTCCTCCTTCTCCAGGCCGAGCTCCTTCTTAATGATCTTCAGCTGCTCCTGGAGGAGGTACTTCCTGTGCGTCTGCTTGATCTTCTCCTCGACCTGAGCATAGAAACCAACAGGCGTAAAATTATGGAAAACCCCAATGATTAAGCAACCGTATATGATGAACTCATGAACTCGTGTCCTCACCTCCCTCCCGAGACGCTGCTGCAGTTTACTCAGTTCGTATTCCTTCTTCAGCAGAGAAAGTGCTTTGTAGAGTCGTTTGGGAATCTGTAACGATAGTTTTCCTGTTAGACACACGTTGACGTTTTAAAACACAGTTCTGGAGGTCATGAACGTACGTTTGTTTCCTCCAGGACGTCCTGTAACTCGTGCGATTCGGCCCCGGTCAGTGCCGCCCCCATGTCGCTCAGGTAAATGGGGTTATCTACCACTCTCTGACCAGCCTGCATCATCTGGAGCACAGACTCTCTACAAACACACGGACAGACGTGTTGACCTACAGCGCCTTAAACTAACAGTGCCGGGTTTAAACAGCCTCTCTTACCTGTACAGTGGATTCAGAGCGATGATGTCACGTATAGTCTTGACGATCTCAGCGGTCAGGGCCTGATTCAAAACAACACAATATATATTAGAATTATAAACAAGTTGCTTTGGATAAATTAATAAATGTATTTCAGATGTCCTGGAAAAAGCATAATACCTTGATTATCATTATTATTATAGTTAACTAAATCAATAAAAAATATAGGCTACTTGAAAATAGAATTGAAATGGAATAAATTTTAGGCATTTTAATTCCAAATTCTAATTTGTTTAAATTAAAATTTAAATTGAAAGTCTAAAGTGGAAATAAAAATTAAATTATATAGAAATATATAAAATTGTATATATAAATATATATATATATATATATATATATATATATATATAAAAACAAATGACAAACACAAAAAAAATCAAAATATTAACAAAAACTAAATATTTTACTCAAACATTCTCATATTCATTTAAGTTAAATAAAAACTAAAATAGACATTTAAAAACCAAAGACTAATAAAAATTACAAAAACACCAACTAATTCAACTAAAATTAAAGTACAAACTATATATATATATATATATACTAATATAAAAAACTAACTTAAAATGTTAATTATATATAGTACATTTGAAAAAAAAAAACAATATAGATGACGAAAACAAAAAATATTAAAACTAACAAAATTAAAGTGAAAACCGAAACTGTATAAATAAAATATTACTTAAAATATTAATAAAAACTATAGACATATATAAAATAGACATATTAAACAAACACTCATTGAAGTTAAAATAAAAATTCACAAAAACTATAGACTTTTTAAAAAAATAATAAAATGATAAAAACAATAAAAAAAATCACTAAAATCAAAATGAAAACAATTCAAAATATTAATAAAAAATATATTGATTTATTAAAAAATTAGACAGACACTAATTTTCATTTAAGTTGAATAAAAACTAAAATAGACATTTAAAAACCAAAGACTAATAAAAATGACAAAAACACCAACTAATTCAACTAAAATTAAAGCGCAAACTATATATATACACTAATATAAAAAACTAACTCAAAATGTTAATAAATTATATATAGTACATTTGAAAATAAAAACAATATAGATGACGAAAACAAAAAAACTACAAGAAAATTAAAGTGAAAACTGAAAATATATAAATAAAATATTTCTTAAAATATTAATAAAAACTATAGACATATCTAAAATAGACATATTAAACAAACACTCATTGAAGTTAAAAAAAAAATTCACAAAAACTATAAAGACTTTTTAAAAAAATAATAAAAATGATAAAAAAAATAAAATAAAAAAAAATCACTAAAATCAAAATGAAAACTGAAAAAAAAAAACCGATTCAAAATATTAATAAAAAATTTATTAAAAAATAGACAGACACTAATTTTCATTTAAGTTGAATAAAAAAAAACTTTAACTGAAATTAAAGTGAAAATGGATATAAAAATAAAGTAAATCCAGTTGAAAATAAGAATGACAACTAAAGTGATAGTAAAGTAAGGCTGACCTTGACTTCCTCTGTGACCTGGAAGTCCTCGTGGATCACGTTGTCCACCTCCACCATGAGGACGCTGGGCAGGGGAAGCGCTTCCACCACCAACTCCGCTTCCCGCACCTTCCCCTCCAACACCTCCGCCAGCGGCGCCGAATCCTTGCGGGATCGCTTCTGCTTCCGGCGCGGGGCTTTCTGGTGTTCTCCTTCAGCCTCCAGCTCCAGGGACACGGGTTCCTCCGGCTCAACATCCAGCTGCTTATTGATGCGGATCCTGGGAAAGGATGGGAAAAGGTCAGAATGCGTTTTTTTTTTCTCAATTAGTCCACAAAGTTAGTTCATCACCTTCTGTGTCCCATCACAATCATACGGAGTTTGTCTCCGAGGTCCTGCATCTCGTGGATCTGCACAAACGTCCCGGTGTGGTAAACGGCATCCAGGCTCTCCACCACATCTGACTCGTTACTGAGAAACAAACGCCCGCGATCAGCGTCAAATCAACGGGAAGTTCAATACAGTCGTTGAATCGATCACTTACTTGTCATCTTTCTTCAAAAAAACCCCAGCGTACGGCTGAGCGAGACGAACTTTTCTCCTCAGAAGGTCCATGAGCTGCTTGTTTTTCACCTTAAGATGCCAAAAGAGTCACAAACATGCATATTAGCTTGAGCGGTAATATTTAGGCGGCGGGTTAAAAACATTAACATGCTTATTTTAGTCAAAAGTTAAAAATATTATATCGTAGTCAATCGGGGCTACAAAAACTAGTCATTATATAATCGATATTTTTTTGTTTAAAACGGAGATCACGAACAGACAACTAAACAAAATAACATGTCATTTACTAGAGGTTCTGACAAAATGTTAATTTCTGCAGTCAAAAAGTTTAAAATTATATGACTAAACATTTTGAATCAATCTGAATGAATCGTTTTTAAAAATCGGGTTGAATGAATGATTCAATGACTCACGATATAAATACATAAATACTTGACTTGTTTCCTTACTAGATGAATCAGCACCTTTGAAAGAATCTCCTTAATGAACGATTCAATGACTCACTTGTAAATACTTCAATTTATTCATTACTAAATGAATCAGTATTTTTGAACAAATCTCTTAAATGAATGATTCAATGACTCACCCATGAATACTTGTTTCAGTACTGGATGAATCAGTATTTTTTTGAACAAATCTCTTAAATGAACGATTCAATGACTCACCCATGAATACTTGTTTCAGTACTGGATGAATCAGTATTTTTTTGAACAAATCTCTTAAATGAATGATTCAATGACTCACCCATGAATACTTGTTTCAGTACTGGATGAATCAGTATTTTTTTGAACAAATCTCTTAAATGAATGATTCAATGATTCACCCATGAATACTTGTTTCAGTACTGGATGAATCAGTATTTTTTTGAAGAAATCTCTTAAATGAATGATTCAATGACTCACCCATGATTACTTGTTTCAGTACTGGATGAATCAGTATTTTTTTGAACAAATCTCTTAAATGAACGATTCAATGACTCACCCATGAATACTTGTTTCAGTACTGGATGAATCAGTATTTTTTTGAACAAATCTCTTAAATGAACGATTCAATGACTCACCCATGAATACTTGTTTCAGTACTGGATGAATCAGTATTTTTTTGAACAAATCTCTTAAATGAATGATTCAATGATTCACCCATGAATACTTGTTTCAGTACTGGATGAATCAGTATTTTTTTGAACAAATCTCTTAAATGAACGATTCAATGACTCACCCAGGATAACTTGTTTCAGTTCTGGATGAATCAGTATTTTTTTTGAACAAATCTCTTAAATGAATGATTCAATGACTCACCCAGGATAACTTGTTTCAGTTCTGGATGAATCAGTATTTTTTTTGAACAAATCTCTTAAATGAACGATTCAATGACTCACCCACGAATACTTGTTTCAGTACTGGATGAATCAGAATTTTTTTGAACAAATCTCTTAAATGAACGATTCAATGACTCACCCACGAATACTTGTTTCAGTACTGGATGAATCAGTATTTTTTTGAACAAATCTCTTAAATGAACGATTCAATGACTCACCCACGAATACTTGTTTCAGTACTGGATGAATCAGTATTTTTTTGAACAAATCTCTTAAATGAACGATTCAATGACTCACCCATGATAACTTGTTTCAGTTCTGGATGAATCAGTATTTTTTTTGAACAAATCTCTTAAATGAACGATTCAATGACTCACCCATGATAACTTGTTTCAGTTCTGGATGAATCAGTATTTTTTTTGAACAAATCTCTTAAATGATCGATTCAATGACTCACCCACGAATACTTGTTTCAGTACTGGATGAATCAGTATTTTTTTGAACAAATCTCTTAAATGAACGATTCAATGACTCACCCATGATAACTTGTTTCAGTTCTGGATGAATCAGTATTTTTTTTTAACAAATCTCTTAAATGAACGATTCAATGACTCACCCATGATAACTTGTTTCAGTTCTGGATGAATCAGTATTTTTTTTGAACAAATCTCTTAAATGATCGATTCAATGACTCACCCACGAATACTTGTTTCAGTACTGGATGAATCAGTATTTTTTTGAACAAATCTCTTAAATGAACGATTCAATGACTCACCCACGAATACTTGTTTCAGTACTGGATGAATCAGTATTTTTGAACAAATCTCTTAAATGAATGATTCAATGACTCACCCATGATTACTTGTTTCAGTACTGGATGAATCAGTATTTTTGAACAAATCTCTTAAATGAACGATTCAATGACTCACCTACAAATACTTGTTTCAGTACTGGATGAATCAGTATTTTTAAACAAATCTCTTAAATGAACGATTCAATGACTCACCTACGAATACTTGTTTCAGTACTGGATGAATCAGTACTTTTTTGAACAAATCTCTTAAATGAATGATGACAGAAATACTTCCCTTTCTGCATTACTAAATGAATCAGTGTGTTTGAATGAATCTCTTGAATGATTCAATGGCAAACATTTTTAACAGTCTCTTATTAAGGGCGTCAAACAAAAGCATATAGTTTACGCGATCGATCCATTCAATTCAACAAATTAAGTGATTACCAAGATAATCATTCCCTACCAACAACTTCTTAAAATTAGAAACATCAAGGCTGTTCTTGATGGAGTATATCATGAAACAGCTAGACATCAAGTACATGATATTTAAAAAAATACACACACTTCTCAGGAAAGAACTTTCTAGACAGTCCATTCACTCTCACACACACACACACACACACACACAGTGGATGATGAAATCACTGGCAAACATCCATCAGAAAGTCAACACTATAGTAAAAACACACAAAAAAATAACTTGCATGTCTCTAAATGTAGACTATAGTGACGTCATACGCTACTTTTTTTCTTGTGTTGATTAATCGATTAATTATTGGTTTAATAACTGATTACGTCACGTGAGATCACCTCAATGATTTTGATGAATCTTGGAAACACGGGATTCCTGTTGACAGCGATGAGAGGCACGTTCGGGAAAACCTCGGGGACGAGCATCGGGGTGAGAGCGGTCATCTGAGGAGGAGGAGGGTACGGACCTTCATCACCTCCAGACTCATCTGGAGCTCCACCGCTGCTCTCCGCTCCATCCTCTCCAGAGAAGCCGCTGCCCTTGTTCCCGAAGAGAAACCTCCTCTGACAGCCGCTGCCGAGGCTCCCGGAGCCCGCGGAGACGCGACCCCACCGGTCAGTCACCATGGAGGCTGTCATTCTCGCGTTGTATAATGTCTTTCTGCTGGAAATGCTGGAATACGAGCGCTGGATGTGGATGAAGCGGCTCCCGCTGAGCGGATCCCGCGGGAATAGCGCGTTTAACCCGGCTCTGATCATGAGCGCTCCGGGTGATGAAGCTGAGCTGAAGCTCCGGGACGCTGGACGGTATGATCTCCACATTCTCATGTACGCCGCCATCTTTGATCTGGAGTATTCTGTGCGAGGAGCACGTGACCGCGCCGCTGTCTAGCTCTGATGACGGGTTGGAGATGCCACGCCCCCTTCATTTGCATACGAGAACGAACGTAACATGGTTTATTATTAGAGTTTTAGTTATGAAATTAATAAATGACATAGTTATGAAATCAATAAAATTACATTTAGAAAATAACAGAAAGTACCAGAGCATAACAAAAAAAAAAAAAGATGTGTTCGTTCCTGCATGGGATATTATTGAATCATAATTTCTGGATAAAAATAAATCGCAAAATTGTACTTAAGAATAAGACACATATCCTCAAAGAACGCATTCATGTACTGAATATACATCTACTACCATTTTATTATTGATAAAATTACTTTTTATTATTATTAATGCTTTAACAACAATTACAAAGCAGAGTCAAATAAAACAAAAATGCCAGGGTTAAGGATACAAAATATAAAATACAACATCAACCAAGCGAGAAAGTACATTTCTTGATAAAATTACATTACATTTGTACAGCTTGCCCGTGACGTCATCCACCGGCGTCCTCATAATACACGTGTGGCTCAGTAGCTCGCGACACGGTGAGGTGAAACGTGTCGAAATAAAGCTCAGAAGCGGGTGATTTGCCACAGAAATCATGGGTAAAAAACTCAAAGTCGGAAAAACCAGAAAGGATAAATTCTACCATCTCGCAAAAGAAACGGGTAAGTCGCGTAAACGTGAACATTAACACACATGTGCGTAAGTACCACGTTATTACCTTGTTATTTTGGACATTAACCATAGTAATAGCGGATGTTTTGAGATTATAGTTGCATATCATTCCTCAGAGAATCATAGAAGTGTCATGCTAATATATCAAACTAGCATTACAATCGGATACCACGTTTGTACTATGGTAATGCTAAGTTTTTACCATGTTGTGGGAATATATATATTTCACAAACTCCATATTTTAACTATATTAACACTTAAGCTAATTTTTCGCTATCAAAATCGTGTAATTATGGAAGTCATGAAACGTATAAAATGTAACGAGTAACGTATTTATTGAAAATGTAACAAATTACTCTTTAGCGCCCTTTACTTATACCGCGTTTTTCATTGTAGTTGTTATGGATTCCATTTTAATGGTTTAATGAAATGTCCATAATGTTAAAAAAATTTACGTTATCACACTTTAACATTTTTTACAATAATATAGGGCCCTATGAAGTTTTTTACAAGTAAGATTTCTGAAATAAATATTTTAAATGTGTTCTGAATTTAATACTACCAGAAACAATGATGATCAAATGAAGACTCGTCTATTGTTGCTTATTTAAGGTTATCGGTCCCGATCGTCGTTCAAGCTCATTCAGCTCAACCGTAAGTTCCAGTTTCTTCAGAAAGCTCGAGCTGTGGTGGATCTGTGCGCCGCTCCCGGAGGATGGTGAGTAAAGCTAGTTTTAGGGCTGGGAAAATGGAAAATCGATTCCACATATTGCTGCTTTTGAATGGCTTAAAGCATTGTATATACATAACTCCTGAATAAAACATTTAATGTGTTTCGACTGATTTAAAAAAAAAAAGTTTTGAGCAAATTTGATTGGTTTGTCGATAGTGAGCGTTTTTATTAAGCGAGTCATTGAATCGTTCATTCAAACGATTCGTTCAAACGGCCGATTCATCAAAAATGAGACCGATGTTTGTGCATGAGTCATTGAATCTTTGACTCGACCGATTCGTTCAAAACACTGAATCGTTCAAAACACTGAATCATTCAAAACACGATTGAGTGTTGCTGTGATCTTTGTTTGGATTCATCGGATCTATTTTCGCTGCCAAAATAGACCAGTACTGGAGGCCCAGCTTCCAAAAGGTTGAGAACCTCTGGCTTAAAGGTTTAAAACCACGTTAAAGCGCTAGAAGATGCAAAACAGTTGCGTCCATATCTAACTCGTCCGTCTTCCTCACTCAGGTTGCAGGTGGCGTCAAAGTTCATGCCCGTGTCCAGCCTCATCATCGGTGAGTGTGATTTGAAGTGTGATGTCACTGATTCAGACTCGGAGATCCGGCGTTGACGCTCTTGATTTGTTGTCAGGTGTGGATCTGGTGCCGATCAAACCCATCCCGAACGTGGTCACGCTGCAGGAGGACATCACGACGGATAAATGCAGACAGGTTAGTGTCGCCGCGCGCTTCGGTCCGCTCAGACTCGTGACCCGCGGCACTGACGAGCGCTCTTCTTCCGTCAGGCTCTCAGGAAGGAGCTGCAGACGTGGAAGGTGGACGTGGTCCTCAACGACGGCGCGCCCAACGTCGGCGCCAACTGGCTGCACGACGCCTTCTCTCAAGGTACGGGGGAAACGGCTCGTGTGTAAAAGCTCTGAGCGTGTCGGAAAGCACGGAGTGTGATCGGTTGTTTGTGTCCGGCAGCGAATCTCACTCTGATGGCTCTCAAACTGGCCTGCGAGTTCCTCACGAAGGGCGGCACGTTCATCACTAAGGTCTTCCGCTCCAAAGACTACCAGCCGCTCATGTGGATCTTCCAGCAGTTCTTCAAGAAGGTTCAGGCCACCAAACCACAGGCGTCCCGAAACGAGTCCGCCGAGATCTTCGTCGTCTGCCAAGGTAAAGCGTTTTATATCATTTGTTCTATAATTCAGTCATCCGTTTGTCTTGGAGATGCACCGACGTATCAGCCGCCGATATTCATCGGACGTCAATTTACACGGGGGGTTCCCGCTGTTCCTTAAAAAGTCTTAGATTAGATTTTTAAAATTTAACCCTTCTGTGCTGTTCGGGATGTTTTCATCCACTATGGGGAATTTTTGAGTCTTAATTTGGCCGTAACTTTCTCCGTGTTTCAGCAAATGGAATGATTTTTGGTGACAAATCTTATTTTGACACATATTTTGGGAAAATGCTTTGAAAATGTTCAAAAACTCAACAGTACTCTGTGGGCAAATTCACGACCCTTTCGTTATGATTTTAACTGCTTTAAAAATGTATCAGATAAATATTTTTTTCAAATTTTTTTGCTTAAATCTATTAATCAACCTCAGTCCTGATCAAAACTACTAAATTTTAAAAAAAAATTCAGGATTTTAACTCTTTAATTGCCAAATTCATAAATGATGTCACTGATTTGGGAAAAAACGTGTCAAAGATTAGAATCAACATTGGCTTTGATGCGTCGTTAGTTTTTGTGCAGCATCAGATTTTAACGTTTTAAAGAGTTAAAATCCTGAATTTTTTTTTTAAATTTAGTAGTTTTGATCAGGACTGAGGATGATTAATAGATTTAAGCAAAAAAATGTGAAAAAGATATTTATCTGATACATTTTTAAAGCAGTTAAAATGAAAACAGCCACGAACATAACGAAAGGGTAGTGAAGGTTATAAAAAGTCTTATGAGAGATCTTAAATTTGTTTCAGAACACAAATGAAGATCTGATGGTTCATTGACCGCAAGATAATGAACATTTTCAATGTCCAGAAAGATACTAAAACATATTTAAAACGGGTCATGTGACTACAGTGGTTTAACTTTAATGTTATGAAGCGTCAAGAATACTTTCTGTCTGTCTATATGAATATGTTTCTCTTTTCCTTCAGGTTTTTTGGCACCGAGTAAAATTGACAGCAAGTTCTTCGACCCCAAACATGCTTTTAAAGAGGTCGACGTACAAGTGAAAACTGTGAAAGAGCTGGTTACGAAAAAAAAGCCCAAAGTATGTCCTAATACACTTTATTTTTGCATTAATGTAGTTTTTGTGGGGGAATTATGTATATATATTTTTAATCAATTTTATTCTATATGTATATATGCGCAGACATTAATTTAGTTTTATTATATTTTATATAGTTTTATATTTTTTATTTTATATATTTTTATATGCATAAAACAAAACTAATTTTCTATATATGAATATATACATGCTATAAAAAATATTTTTTTATTTATATATATATATATAATACACATAAAATAAATTAATTTAGTTTTATATTATATATTTTTTATTTTATATATTTTTATATGCATAAAACAAAACTAATTTTCTATATATAAATATATACATGCTATAAAAAATAATATTTTTTTAATTTATATAATACACAAAATAAATTAATTTAGTTTTATATTATATATTTTTTATTTTATATATTTTTATATGCATAAAACAAACTAATTTTCTATATATAAATATATACATGCTATAAAAAATAATATTTTTTTATTTATATATATATATATATATATATATAATACACATAAAATAAATTAATTATTTAATTAATTATAAAAATGTTTACATTAAAAAATATTATATTCTTATATAGTAGATTGTATTATTTTTGTAAAAATTGTTTATTTATATATATATATATACACAAACACACATAATTGTATCTCGAATCGGTTTAATTTTTGTCCTTTTTTAACATAATGAAATGTTTTTCTCTATATTTTCCATTGAATTAAACCCGTTTCCTGTGTTCAGGCTGAAGGCTACAGCGATGGAGATCTCACTCTCTATCACATCTTCTCAGTAACTGAATTCTTAAAGGCCGAAAACCCTGTTGATTTCCTGAGCAAAGCCAATAAAGTACGTCTCAAGCCTCTTCATTTGTGTGCCAGACGTCAGTGAGCACGATCTCCCTCTAACTCCCATCATTTCTGCTCTAGATTACCTTTGATAACCCCGAGCTTGAATCCCACCCGCTCACTTCGCCTGAAATCAAAGAGTGCTGCTCCGATATCAAAGTCCTGGGCCGGAAGGAGCTGCGGTGAGTCCCGGCGTTGTTGTTGTTTATATGAAGGATGTCCATATATGGAGAGCTGAAATCTGATTGGCTATTGTGTTGTTAGTTTGTTGTTGTCATGGAGATCCAAGCTGAGGAGGTTCCTGGCTAAAAAACTGAGGCAGGAAGCCCAGCAAATGGACCAGGAAATCAAGTACGTTATTATTACTATATTATTATATGTTTTATAATTCAAGTTGTATAGTAACGATTCGTTAATTGCGCATTTTAACATAGTCTCAGCTCAAATGATGAAGAGAGCGATACTGATGAGAAGGAAAGCAAGAAAAAGGCAGGAGAAAAGAAGGATGAGGAGAACGAGGCGGACGACGAGGAAGAGGCGATGGAGAAGAAACTGGCGGAGATGAAGGCCGAAGAGTTTTCCGATCTGAAACGGTAGATTTACGTCACTGTGACGTTTTAGTGCCGTCGATATTTGTTGTCGTTTTTGTTAGTATTTTCACTTTAAAGATTAAGTCATTTTTTTTTATTATGTCGATTGTTTTTAGTTTGTCTATATAGTTTAGTTTAAGTTCATGTAGTTTTTGATGTTTTTGAACTAAATAAACTGACGATGATAACGCTGGTTTTTCATCAAACGCACCTTCGAAATTATTAAATTGGTTTGACTTTGAATTTTGTTGTTTGTCTCTTTAAAAAAAAAAAAAAAAAAAGTCTGGATATAGTTTCTAGTTTTAGTTTATTTATCTAGTTTTAGTTAACGATAGTAACCCTGCTTTACTTGGGTTTATTTTAATGTGTTTTTGTTGGTAAACAGGAAGAAGAAGAAGCTCCTGAAGGAGCGACGGAAACAGAGGGAGAGAGTGGAGCTGAAGATGGATCTTCCCGGAGTTTCCATCGCGGACACCAGCGATTGCTCCATGTTTTCCCTCATGGGCATCAAAAAGGCCGAGGCAAGAAACCGCCACGCGGCGTCCTCTAGACGAGCGCTTCCTGTGCGGGCGTGTGCTGACGGTGTCTCTCTGTCCCGCAGGGTCTCAGCGCCATCACACAGGGCGACATGACGGGAGCGGACGCTCTGGTGGAGGAAGAGGAGGAGGAGGAGGACGTGCACATCTCTGACGAAGACGAGCGCGTGTCTCTGGCCTCCGACCTCGACTCGGACGACCTCGAGGAAATCGAGAGGAAAGAAATAGAAATCGAGAAAAAGATGCCCAAGAAGAAAAGGTGTGATTTTCTTCAATATATTTATATTGTTTGCATTTAAAAGTTTAAAAGTGTATTTTTTATTTATATATATATATATATATATATATATATATATTATATATTTTATATATATATATATATATAT
The DNA here is from genome assembly GCA_038088235.1 of Zacco platypus. Taxonomy (NCBI): domain Eukaryota; kingdom Metazoa; phylum Chordata; class Actinopteri; order Cypriniformes; family Xenocyprididae; genus Zacco; species Zacco platypus. Next base: position 46,291,884 of record CM076086.1, on the reverse strand, counting down.
ATATATATATATAAAATACACTTTTAAACTTTTAATTATATATATATATATATATATATATATAAAATACACTTTTAAACTTTTAATTATATATATATATATATATATATATATATATATATATGATTGAAGTAAACACATGCATAACATAATACTATTTGTGTGTGTGTATTGTTTATTTTTATTAAAAATGTTAAAATCATACCAAAATCATATTTGTATTGTTTCAAAAAAAATTATTAAATATAAAAATATACAATATATATGATTTATGTATTTTTAAAACATCAAAATATAAACTTAATATCTATATGCATATTAAATGTATGTTTATTTTTATTTAAAATTTATATTGTTACATTAGAGTGTTATATTTTTTTTTTATTAAATATGAAAATATGATTTAAATATTTAAAACAACAAAATATAAATTATATATTGAATGTATTTTGTTATTTTTTTATTTAAAAAAATAAGAAGATACTATAAAGGATTTAAAAAAGTATTTTATGTTTACATGTTTTAAAAAAATATATAACGAAATCTAGTATTAATATGTCATTTAAATAAATCTTTAAAATAATTGCTTACATATAAATATATTAATTATGTACATTTTTATAGTTTTTAATACTTTTAATAGTTTTTACATATATGAATAGATAAAATTTATAATAATATATACCATGTAATATTTCACATAAAAAGAGAATATAATGCGTTTTAAAACAAAATAAAAATTTAACGAAAAAAAAAACAATGACACAATTTTCATTTCTAAACAAATTTGGTGTGTCATTGATGAGGTACTTTTATTTTGGCATTTCCTGCAGAGTTTCGTTTGCCGTCGAGCAGCAGGACGAAGGGGAAACCAACGAATTAGTCGTGGAACTGGAAGGAAAAGACGAGAAGAAAGAGCGCGAGACCAACATGTGGTTCAGCAAGGTGTGAATCGCTCTTTTTAGTCCAATCGGATCCCTAAATCCGATTCACGACTTATTTTTGACGCTTTAACATCCGCACAGGACATCTTTGCAGAGCTGAATCTGGACGACGACAAAGACGCCATGAGCGAACTGATACAAACCCAGCTGCTGCAGTCTGGAAAGGGCAAAAAGAGGAAAGCGGAGGCGGAGCCTGCCACGAAGGAAGAGGAAGTGGCCACGCCCTCACAGGAAGTGAAGAAGGCTGGAGACGAAGACGACAGCGACTCTGATGATGACAGCAGCGATGATGAGAGGTGACGTTTATATATGTGTTTTATATTAGACTCAATTCCGTTCTTTATAAAAACTAACGTTTCTTTTTTTCAACAGGGAAATTGCGCAAATGAAACATTGCTCGGCGGCCGACGACGCAAGTGGATTGGCAGATGACGACAATGACTTTCAAGTGGTTCCTGTGGAAAAATCTAGTCAGTTCAGAATCATATTCAACATTTGACATCATCAGAAAATTGTGTTTAGGGCCAAGCACCGTATGTCTAACTCAATCCCTCTAGCGCCACCAACTGTCCAAATGCCGTAAGGGCTAGAAAAAAAAAATGTTGTGATTGCATCCTATGACGTAATTTTCCGCCATGACAATTTTTCCGCCATTTTGAATTTTTGGATTTGTAACTCGTGCTTCAATTTTCACAAATAGCTTCAGACCATGCCAACACAACATTAAATTATCTAGACGTTCGTGTAAACGAATTTGACAAAACGTTGTGCAGTAATCTCTGCAACACTTTAGCGTATTCTGACCAAATTTGGTGTGTGTTATGACAACCATGGCCTGAGGGTACAGGCATAGTTTCGTTACATTGCCACCTAGTGGTCAGGAGATATGCAAATTGGTATTTTTGCTTGTAACTTCTGAAGGGTTTGGCCAAACATCACAATACTGGTCTCATTAGATTCAGTGCTGCGTGCCGAGTCAAATGATACCCAATTTGACCGATTTCGGGCATTTTGAATTTTGTCGCAAAATGCTAAATTTTATGAATGCGTTAGCATGTCATAATAAAACTCAGTGTTATCAGCAAACTCAAATTATAATGAGAATTTTTGGCCTATTCTAATGAAACTGGTCTTGATAGTTTCCTTGTATCGTGGCAAGAACTTTGTTACAAATTGTGCCATAATCAACTAAATTCCTGTCCGCCATTTTGAATTTCTTTAAAAAACCTACTTTGTCCGATTTTCACCAAATTTGAGTCGGATCATCTTCAGACCATGCCGGCAAAAACTGAAGGATTTCTTGTCGATGGACGAAACCGTTTTGGTTTACCGCATCAATGTATATGATGGCATATCGCCAAACTGCATCTGAGGCTGTTCCTCTGGAAAGATTTGACATGTTGACACCAAATTTTGTGTGTAATTGTCACACAACACTGATCATTTTGGTGTCACACCACCTATTGGTCAAAAGTAACAAGCAATTATGTCAAATTACAAATTATTGTATTTATGGACTTTCAATCATTTTGCTTAAAATTGTTTTCAAATGTCTTTACTCATCGTTGCAGTTGCTCTGATGCTCCACATTCTGCTTCTGTGGTGTCTTGAGCTATATTTAATTTGTGTAATTATCAGATAAACGTGCGCGGATCCTTGACGCGGAGGGTTTGGCGCTCGGTGCTCAGATCGCCGCCTCCAAAAAGAGAGCGCGAGACCTAATCGACGGCTCCTTCCACAGGTGAGAGCGCAGACATCAGTTAGCCATCACCATTCCCACGTGTTTCTGAGGGAATACAGTCGTCTTCATGCCGTTCTTGCAGGTTTGCGAGCTCGGACGACATGACCGAAGTTCCCGCCTGGTTTTTTGACGACGAAAAGAAGCACAGGAAGAGGCCTGTTCCTGTCTCCGCAGAAATGGTGGAGGAATACAAGCAGAAATGGCGGGAAATCAATGCCCGTCCCATCAAACGTGTGGCAGAGGCCAAAGCCCGCAAGAAGAGACGGGTAAGAGTTAAAAAAAAACATTTATTATTAATATTATCAGCATTATTCACTAATATTACACATTTTTGACTTGGAAAAACTACTAAAATAATTAAATGACATCAATAAAATAGTTGTGGTAAAGTTGAGGTATTTATTATTATGAAATCTATTAATATATTTGTTTAAACGTGTTATTTATGTTATGGATGTTTATTTGATTTTACTAGTTACAAGTTTTTTTAGATTTTAAGATTTTTATTATAATATATATATATATATATATAAATAAAAATTTTAATGTAGTTCTATTTTATATATAACAAATTTAAACATCTTTTAAATAGAAAAATGTCTATTCTAATAATGGTAAAATGAGCATAAAACTTTAAATATATTGTTATTTTCCACTTATGATTTTCAGATAATTTTTATTATTAAATAAAATATATTGTATGGTTTAATATTATTTAATACATTTAAAAAATTAATAATATTATTTAATATATTTTTTTAAACATTTTAAAAGACTCTTGCTATATATATATATATATATATATATATATATATATATATATTTTTTTTTTTCCACTTATGATTACATTTTTTTATCATAAAATATTGTATTATATTTTTATACATACGAACATCTAAATATCAATAAAGTAAATGTTTATTATTCATATCATAAAATATATTGTATTTCTATTAGATATGATTTTCAGATTTTTATTAAAACATAAAATATATATTATTGTATTTTTCATTAGTAATTTTATCAGTAATATCTTATAAGGTTTTTTTTATTCAAAAGTTGTTTCAATTTTTTTTTTCTTGTTATAAATAAAATCTTATTTTCCACTTATGAATTTAATTTTATATAATATATATATATAATGTTACTTAGATTATTAATTTTATTGATGATATTTAAATGTTCTTATTTAAAACAAATACTTTTGTTATATGAAATTTAAAATAATAATAATAAATAAATAAAAATTGTTATCCAGTGGAAAATGGTATTAAAGCTTTTCCGATGCCGGAAACCTCAACAAACACACAGGAAAAGTCAAACTGATAATGGCCTTTAAATGGGTTTTTTTTCTTGTAGACGATGAAGAAGTTGGAGCAGGCCAAGAAGAAGGCTGAAGCCGTCGTGAACACTGTGGATATTTCCGAGCGAGAGAAGATGGCACAGCTGAAAAGGTCAGTCTCGGCATCGACGCGTCGTCTTCATTTCCTGTCAAACTCATAAACTCATTTCCACTTTCCTTCACTCGCAGCATCTACAAAAAGGCCGGCGTGGGTAAAGAGAAGCAGGACGTCACGTATATCGTGGCCAAGAAGGGCGTCGGACGCCGAATCCGCCGTCCGGCCGGGGTCAAGGGCGCTTTCCGTGTGGTGGACGGACGGCTGAAGAAAGACACGAGGGCCGCGCAGAGGAAGAATGAGAAGCAGCGAGGCAAAGGAGGGCGGGGCAATAAAGGAGGACAAGGGCGGGGCAATAAAGGAGGGCGGGGCATGAAGGCAGGAAAAGGACGTCCGAAGAAGTGAGCGACGCCCCTCACGCCCTCATTCAGACTGAGCTAGCCGTGTCGTACTGACTGGATTATTAGCGCTGTATGCTAATCTCCTCCTGCAGTTTTGGCCGGACTGACACACTTGATTATAAAGGGGCTGAACCTTTAGACCAATCAGACGCGACTCCGATCGTTGATGTTTTTCAGCATCGCCGTTTTGATGTCTAACATATACTTCGTGGTATATGAACTTCTGGTGTATACAGTAACCTCATGATTATTCTGGATTAATGGACAATGTATATGCAAAAAAAAAAAATGTGCTTGGATTCTTATAGTGACTATAATAAATACATATTGAAATTGACAAAATGTGTCTTGGTCAATAATACTAAATGAAATTTTATGCATACAAGGAAATGAGAGCGAGTGTGTGTGTGTATATATATATACACATACCGGGTTGGGAAGTAACGAAATACAAGTAACTTAGTTATTTTTTTAAAAACCAATCAGTTACATTTTAAATGGGTGGTAATCAGATTACAGTTACATCTGAAAAGTGTTTTAGATTACCAAAGTGATTACTTTGAGTTTTAATGTCATTTATTTAATCTAAACATTAATGTAAACAGCAATTCTCTGACTCATAAGTTTCATAACTTTGCAGAATATGCAGCATTTTAATCATTTTAACAAATTAAGAGGGATCATAAAAATTGCATGTTATTTTTATTTAGTACTGTCCTAAATAAGTTATTTCACACAACAGATGTTTACATAAATTCCACAAGACAAAATGACTGGATTGATAAAAAATTGCCCCATCCAAAAACCCTGGAATCTTCCCTGTCCCGTCATTACCGCATAATCCACGACTGTTTTCATGTTTTGAGATTGTGTGCTAGTCCGTGTAATTGTTAAAAAAAAAAGTAACTTGTAACTTTGTAACTTTTTATCACACAATTCTGACTTTTTTTCCTCAGAATTGAGATTTAAACTCTCAATTGCGTTTTATAAACTCAGAATTGGGATACGTATAACTCGCAATTGCAAGTTATACTGTGATAACTTGAAATTTGGACTTTTTTTCCTTGCAATTGCGAGTTTGCGCGTTTCCGAATACTGACTTTTTTTGCAATTGCAACTTTATATCACGCAATTCAGAGAAAAAAAAGTCACATTTGTGAGATAAAAACTCGTCATTTTTGTGTTACATACTTATTAGTATTCCAAAGTATTCTAAAAGTATTGAGATTAAGTTATAAAACTTTTGTAATCTAACGAAATACGTTACAAATGACTTTTTAAAGCATGTATTTTGTAATCTGTAGTGAAATACATTTTAAAAGTGACCTACCCAGCCCTGGATATGTGTGCGTATATATATATATATATATATATATATATATATATAAATATAAATGTGTGTGTACATCTATCCATCTTAAATTAATCCATGCGGCTCCAAGGGGTTAATAAAGGCCTTCTGAAGCAAAGCGATGGGTTTTTATAAGTAAAATATCCATATTTATAACATTATAGACTTTATAACTAACCCTTTTACAGCTTAGCAACATGTAGATGTGCTGGTGAACACTTTTTCACTCTTCAAACCCCAAATGCACGAGTTCTGGATCGATTTGACCTCTGAGGGAGGCCGGAGGGCGCGCGAGAGCGTCGACGCGCGTCACGAAACGTCCCACGCCGCGGTGACGCGGAAGACTGGCGAGATTGTGAGGAGAGAGAGAATGAGTAAACAAGAGGACGAGATGCAGTGAAAGATGCGGATTACCTCACATCTCACATGTCTGACTGGATGATTCGCTCTATTGTGGCGGGAACAATAACGGCCGCGCGTGGAGGGTTTAAAAACCCGGGAGGCGCGCGGACGGAGCGCAATCTTCGCGGGAGACAGTAACCGTCAGTGAGGTAACTTTCACGAGGCTAGATTTGATGTTATTATAACTGATTTGATTTTTTTTTATCTACTTTATGAGATGTTTTGTACATACAAAAGACAATTTGTGACTTTTTGTGGAAATCTGAATGTGTTTGATCGTCTTGACTGGATTTGATCGTCGCTCTTGTATTTAAATCGTTGTATTGGTGCAAACAAAAGGCGGGTTTGTTCTCCGTGTCCGTGTTTGCAATGCATTTTATGGCACATTTAGTGAGATTTGTCATGAATAGCTCCGTTATTTGTCCTCTGAATGAGTAATTTGTGTTGCCGGCGTCCAGGCTCGAGTTTGAAATGTGCTGATCCAGTTTGTGCTGCGCAAACGATTCGCATTCAAAACGCTCTGATGTATATTATTATAAACTGATGAAGCTTGATTGATCGGCTCGATTCGAGCCAAATGCTGATGCCACAGAACTGCTTTTGTTCACAGGCGGGATGATGCTGGACTCACTTCAACTATGTGCAAGTTTTTACTTTAGAAAAAGTTGATGGTATCCTTCTATCATCTTTGGAATATACTGGTAATTGTAAAATACGTGTTAACATAGTATTATATTCAGGGCTGGGGAGGTCACTTTTAAAATGTATTTCACTTCAGATTACAAAATACATGCTTTAAAAAGTAATTTGTAACGTATTTCGTTACATTACTCAAGTTTAGTAACTTAAACTAAATACTTTGGAATACTAATAAGTGTGGAACAAACACAAAAAAGGTAATTGCATGTTTTTATCTCACAATTCTGACTTTTTCCCTCAGAATTGTGTGATATAAAGTTGCAATTGTGAGTTATAAAGTCAGAATTATGAGATATAAACTGATAAAATTGAGAAAAGTCAGAATTATGAGATATAAACTCGCAATATTGAGAAAAGTCAGAATTATGAGATATAAACTCACAATATTGAGAAAAGTCAGAATTATGAGAAATAAACTAACAATATTGAGAAAAGTCAGAATTATGAGATATAAACTCACAATATTGAGAAAAGTCAGAATTATGAGATTTAAACTCACAATATTGAGAAAAGTCAGAATTATGAGATTTAAACTCACAATATTGAGAAAAGTCAGAATTATGAGATTTAAACTCACAATATTGAGAAAAGTCAGAATTATGAGATATAAACTCACAATATTGAGAAAAGTCAGAATTATGAGATATAAACTCACAATATTGAGAAAAGTCAGAATTATGAGATATAAACTCACAATATTGAGAAAAGTCAGAATTATGAGATATAAACTCACAATATTGAGAAAAGTCAGAATTATGAGATATAAACTCACAATATTGAGAAAAGTCAGAATTATGAGATATAAACTCACAATATTGAGAAAAGTCAGAATTATGAGATATAAACTCACAATATTGAGAAAAGTCAGAATTATGAGATATAAACTCACAATATTGAGAAAAGTCAGAATTATGAGATATAAACTCACAATATTGAGAAAAGTCAGAATTATGAGATATAAACTCACAATATTGAGAAAAATCAGAATTATGAGATATAAACTCGCAATATTGAGAAAAGTCAGAATTATGAGATATAAACTCACAATATTGAGAAAAGTCAGAATTATGAGATATAAACTCACACTAAATTCACAATTTCAAGAAAAAAAGTCAGTATTGCAAGTTTTTATCTCCCAATTCTGACTTTATAACTTGCAATTGTGAGTTTAAATCTCGCAATTCAGAGAAAAAGAAGTCAGAATTGTGAAATTGTGAGGGGAAAAACAAAGTGTGAGAAAAAGTTGCAGTGACGAGTGAATTATAAAATGACTCACAAAACATGAAAACAGTGGAAAACATGAATCTTAACTCTTTTTCAGACGGTCAGAGTCAGAGAATCACCAATCGCTGTTTAAATGACATTAAAACTCAAAGTAATCACTTTGGTAATCTAAAACACTTTTCAGATGTAACTGTAATCTGATTACCACCCATTTAAAATGAAATACAGTGACTCAAATTTTGTATTTTAAATTCGTAACTAAGTTGTATTTTGTTACTCCTCAACCCTGATTATATTTTAACTTATTCAAATATATCACTACAAATAAAAATATATTTTGTTCCATATCAAGCTTTGGTTTCATGTATAAATTGTGCGTTTATTTTAAGAGTATGAAGTTAATTGTAGGATTGATAAATGATGATTTTTATTTATTATTATTATTATTATTATTATTATTATTGTGTATAGTCTAGCTCTTGACAGCCCATAGAACCGCTCGCGGGTTCGTAAATTCTATGAAGTTATGAAAATTCAGTCCCAACATTAACTGTCCAAACTTTCACTCATATTTATGCTAATTTTAGCATAAACCATAAAGGCCAGAAACAATGAAACAATTTTCCTGCCATTTTGAAAACTACTTTTTCGAACTCCTCCTTTACGGAAATGTAACCAGATCATCTTCAGACCATGCCGACAAAAAGTTGCGTAATTGTCAAACCGTTTTTTGAAAAACGTGTACGAATTGTATGTAGCGTATACGAAAATAGACGTAAGGCTCAATTAACACTATCATATTCAGACCGAATTTGGTCAACGTCATCACAAGCATGATCTGAGGTTACATGCTGCATTTTGGCGCCACCTACTGGTCTGGAGACACGAAAAAAACGTCTACTTTTGTCCAAAAATCATAGAAGTCTCGTGAGATTCGGGGTGTCATGCCAAGTCGAATGATATCCAATATTCCCATATCGGCCATTTTGAATTTTGTAGTAAAATGCTGTATATTTTACGAACACATGAACGTATCGTTACGAAACTCGGTATCGACACGATGCCCGAATTGCTGCTAGCAGCTATATTTAGTAGTTTTATTGTTATTATGTTCTATATTGATTATAAAATGTCATTTTATTTATCCAATAATTTATTACTAATAGTAAAAAGTTATTTGTATTATATAGTAATTTATATGTTAATGTGAATATTTATTATAAAATATCAATTTAATTTATCCTATAAATTATTATATATTTTTTGATTGTTAATATATTAATTAACATTTTTATTTTAGATTTTATTCATGTTTATATTATTACAAATATTGTCCTATTATTATTTATACTTATATTAATTTACCTTTTCTATTATTATTATTATTATTATTAATAATTTACAATTTTATTCATATTTTACATATTCATTTGCATTTTATTTTATATTATTGTATTGTTTATATGTCGTATATTTATTATAAAAACATCTAATTCATCTTGTTTTATTTTAAATTTTTGTTTTGTATATTAATAAATTAATTTACATTTTATATTACAGATTATGTTGTATATTTATCGTTTACTTTTTACTTTTTTTTTTTACAAATTTTATAGCAACAGTGGCATTTTGCCTACTTTTTAAAGCGTTTATCAGAAGAAAAATGAAAAAGCGGAACGATGTTTGATTGATGATGGTTTTATCGGGATGGTTTCGGGAAGGTTGACGCGTGCCGTGTGTTTGTGCAGGACGCTCTCATTGATGGTGCTCACTGTGGTAGGCGGGGCCTCACTGTGTGGTGTGGCGGCCCTCGTGCTCCTCATCATCTCCACGGCAACGGACTATTGGATGCAGTATCGCTACTCAGGCAACGCAGCCAATCAGGGCCTCTGGAGGTTCTGCATCAATCGCAAGTGCCACGCCCACACGCTCACAGTGGGTGAGGAGACGCGACCGCTTTACATTCACACTACACTAACACAAAATTAAAAATTATATTTATATATATAAACTTGGGTAGGTTGAAATGTTTATAATTATGTTTATTGTTTGTTTGTTTTTTCAACATAATTTCGTGTCATGTTCTATGAAAATGTGAAACATAATATTTGATATGTATAACATTTATTTATAATTTAATATTTTTAAGAATCTGTATCCATGTGGGAATGTGTAATATATATATATATATATATATATATATATATATATATATATATATTTTTTTTTTTTTTTATTCTCAACTAGTTAACATTCAGTTTAAGTTTGTGTTTTATGACAAATATATAAAAAAATTTAATATCTCTGTCCATCTGAGTAGGTCAGTATTGTATGAATATGTGATTTTATTATATTGTTATATGTGTTACAATTTTTAATTGATAAAAATATAAAATGTAATTTTGAATGTTCTTTGAAAATATGTAAAACATATTATTTTATCCATCTGGGATAATATTTGAAGAAAATTAAATTATTTATTATTCATAATCATTTTATTTTAAATATTTGTGTTTATATCAAATATCAATTTCATATATATATATATATATATATATTTTAATACTCTGTGTCCATCTATGTCGATATTGAAATATATTATTAATTAATTTTATTTCAAAACAATTTCGTTATATGTTCTATGACAAATAAAAACATATAATATTTAATATGAATATTATATAATATTTAATATTCCCATAGTTGGTCAAAATTGGAAGAATACTTTTATTTTAATTATTAAAAATATAAAATGTAATTTCATGTTTGAAAATTAAAAAAATAAAATTATCCATCTGCGGTTAGGAAGGTTAATATCGGAAGAACAATAAATCATTTATTATTCAGTTTTATTTTAAATGTTTAAATTTATTTCAAATGCTGAAAAATATAACATTTTTAAATATTTTTTTAAAAAAATGTGTCAGTATTGAAATATATTATTATTTAATTCAGTTTCAAAACGATTTAAACAAATTAAAAATATAATATGTAAATGTAATATTTAATATGTACGTCCATCTGATATTTATTTTAATTAAAATACAAAACATAATTTCATGTTCTATGAAAACATAAAAATATATATTTTATTTAAATTATTTGTTTTTTTTATCAAAATTTAAAAATATTTATTTCAAAACATACTTTCATGTTCTTTGACGATATAAAAATAGATACTTTTTAGTAATCTTTAGGTTTATATCGGTAGAACATGATTATTTTCTCTTTGTTATATAATTTTCGAATTATTATTTTCATTCAGTTTCTATGCGGCTCTCAAATCTACTAAATAATGGTCATATATTAATTCAATAACAATACAGCTAGGGACCTCAATGTCCCAGAATGCTCTGAATCCGTTCATAAAGTGTGTTTTCCCACAGCATTCTGGGACGCCACGCGCGCCTTCATGCTGCTGTCGGTGCTGGGCTGTTTCGCTGGAGTCGTTTTGGGCATCACCGCGTCCAAACAAGTCCGGAGCAGACGAGTGCGGACCGGAGGAATCGCTCTGCTTCTGTCCGGTGAGGATTCGTTTCAAAACTCGTTCGTTTCAGACACTGATGCTGTGATGTGAACCTGTCTCTTTGCGTTTCCTGCAGGATTTCTGGCGCTCTTGGCTGTGGCCATCTACACCGGGATGACCGTCAACGTCTTCGGCAAGCGCTACATCGACTGGAGGTTCTCGTGGTCCTACATTCTGGGATGGATCGGCATCATACTGGCTTTGGCGGCGGGTGAATATCGGATTTTTTGCAAAAACAGAAATCAGAGTCGAATTTATTAAACATCTATTTGAATCCTTCAGGAATCGATTCACTGAATCAGAGTCAATTAAATGAATTGAGCTGACCAAATTAAATGCGATTTGTGATAAGTAAGGGATAATGGACATCCAGACGATTGTTATTATGGGGATAAGAGATTTTAATCTGAGATTCAACTGTAAAATCGTACCTGTTTGTTATTTTATAATCCAACAGTGTACAAAACAATATTCGCAAAATGGCAGCAACTGCGTTTTTATGAAACGAGGGCGAGCGAGTCCAAGATACTGGATGACATAATTAACAAAATATTGATTTGACTGAGTGTTAATACTTTATTAGCTCACCAAACTACATAATTAATGCATTAAAAAAAAAAACATTTTTAGTTTAGTGCACACTGAATCGCTTCGTTTGAATCAGTGAGTCGATTCAGTGAATCAAATGAGTCTATTCCGTGAATCAAAAAAATCGCTTAACTGAATACATTTTTTAATCAACTATATGAATCGTTTAGAAATCAATTCACTGAATCAGTCGGTTGAATGAATTGAACTGACCAACTCAAACACTATTTTTGCTGCTGAAGTTTGAATTTTAAATGCGAACTGTAATAAAATTGAATAAAACATCACATATATTTGTGATTTAAAAAACGATGTTGTGAAAATCCCCCCACAGATCATTGAGTCAGATTTATGAATCAATGAATAGACTCTTTTGATGAACTGAATCGGATCCTTTGAATCAATGAGTCTATTCAATTCATTCACCAAGTCAATTCAGTTCATTAAATTTGTGAACCCAAGTAGTATGATCCATAAATCAAACAAATCAATTCACTGAATCAGCGTCAGTTGAATGAATTGAACTGACGAACTCAAACCAAGTTTAAATTTCAAATGCAAATTGTAATAAAATTGAATAAAACATCACAAATATGTTTTAATGGCCAAAATACATAAAAAAAAAACATTTTTGGCTGAAATGAATAAGTGAAAAGACTCTTTTAATTAACTGAATCAGCTCGTTTGAATCAATGAGTCGATTCTGTGAATCAAATTAGTCTATTCCGTGAATCAAACAAATCGCTTGACTGAATAAATTTTTTTAATCAACTATATGAATCGTTTAGAAATCAATTCACTGAATCAGTCAGTTGAATGAATTGAACTGACCAACTCAAACACTATTTTTGTTGCTGAAGTTTGAATTTTAAATGCGAACTGTAATAAAATTGAATAAAACATCACATATATTTGTGATTTAAAAAACGATGTTGTGAAAATCCCCCCACAGATCATTGAGTCAGATTTATGAATCAATGAATAGACTCTTTTGATGAACTGAATCGGATCCTTTGAATCAATGAGTCTATTCAATTTATTCACCAAGTCAATTCAGTTCATTGAATTTGTGAACCCAAGTAGTACGATCCATAAATCAAACAAATCAGTTCACTGAATCAGCGTCAGTTGAATGAATTGAACTGACGAACTCAAACCAAGTTTAAATTTCAAATGCAAATTGAAATAAAATTGAATAAAACATCACAAATATGTTTTAATGGCCAAAATATATTTAAAAAAAACATTTTTAGCTGAAATGAATAAGTGAATAGACTCTTTTAATGAACTGAATCAGTTCGTTTGAATCAATGAGCCTATTCAGTTCAACAAATCTATGATTCCTTTGAATGAAACAAATCAATTCACTGAGTCCAATTTATCAAACAACTATTTGAATTCCCTTTTGATTTGAATGCCCCCCCCCCCTCAGAGTGATAGTGAAAACTAATCATTTAATCAGACTTTTGAATCTGTGAAACGACTCGTTTTATTCACTGAATCGGTTCGTTTGAATCAACGAGTCGATTCACTTGATTCATCGCCAACTACTGGCCTGATACAGCGTTTTTAGTCGTTTTCCATGATCATTTTGGCCATGTTGTCGTCTACGTGACAAACACAAAGGAAAACTTCTCTGTTTTTAGTGCCTGGTTGTGGTGTAAACATACCCAGAATCCCCCTCTTCTCTGTTTTCCAGGAGTTGTGCAGCTCTGCGCGTATCAGAGAGGCTCCGGTGAAGCGGCGCCGGCGAGCGTCTCTGACAGCTGAGACGTCTCAGCATGACCTGACCGTCACAAAACACCGAGTGCTTCAATCCTGGAGGAAATAAACTGCTTTTGGACTCTTTCTTGGTGCATGTTTTATTTTCACACAGAACTGATGATGCGACGGTTAGTCACACGCAGAGGTTTGTCTGTCCAACAGATGGCGCACTGATGCAAAACACCCACTGATGAGGAATATACATTTAACACAACAACAATGATCAATACAGGAACACATCAGTGAACAAAACTTAAAAAACACCATCTTACAGTACGAGTTTGTATTTAAGAGGCAGTTTATATGAAAGTAAAAAGATATACAGTGTTTATACTAAATAATATTAATCTATTCACTTCATATTCAAATGTAAATGTACATAAACTATTATTGTTTATTATGAATATTCTTTAATTAACACACGTTTGCTAAAATCAGTGATTGATGAAACCAAAAAAATCAGAAATCGACACATAAATCAATATCACAAAGATTATCATAAATTATTATTTAAAAATTACATTTTTTACAGTGATTACGATTATGATTACGGAGTTATAATTAATTAATTTTAATTAATTAATACATAATAAAATCTTACGTTAATATTTTCATTTATTTTAATTTATAGTAAATATATATTTTTATCGATTTATTTTTTAATTTTTATTTTAATTATTTTTTTCGATTTATTACATAAACTACTGAAATTAGTATTGTTTAACAAAAAATATTAAAAAAATTAAGTATGGAATAAAACGTACTTTTTTTTACTAAAAAAAGAGTTTCATGAAACCACATAAAGTCGACCAACTGCAATGTATATTACAGTTTATTATAATTCAAATGTTCATTTTGCAATTACATTTTTTCAGTTTAACGCATTAAAAATATTTAACGCAATTAAAATATACTGTATGTTGTTGCTACATTCAATGTGAAAGTGTTACAATATAATATCAGGTGCGATTAATTCAAATTTTTTAATCGTCATCAAACTGTATTTGAATTAGTGCCGTCACCGTGAAACCTTTTTATAATCGCATTCATATTCTTCATTTCTTGGTTTATTCGTGCAGCAAAATATCCAAGAGGTTTTGGTGGCAAAATAATAACTGAAGCAGTCCAAAGCGCAGTTCATACTGGAGACGCACATGGCGAAGTGAACGAAATTATGCGCGAAAAACTGCACGTCGCATCCGTGCCCGTGCGCCTGCGCGACGTACTTCAAGAAAAACCCGAAGTGAACGGGGAAGAAACACACGACGAACACGACCAGGTTAGCCGCGATGATGAACATGCACTGGATCATCTTCTCGCCGCGGGATCCGATTTCCAGCTGTTTCCTCAACGTGTAAATGACCCTGACGGAGCAAAACAGCATGATGAGGAACGGCACGAGGAACCCGACGATGTTCAGCACGAGAATGAACGCCAGCGGCAGTTCCTCTTCTTTGTTCTTCTGAAAGCACTTGATGGTGGAGTTGTGCTTCGGATCGTCCACGTGATGGAAAGCCACGCTGAACGAACACGTGACCAACCAGATGAGCGCGCAAACCACCAGAGCGTTTTTACAAGACAAAACGGCCCTGGCCTTCATGGGATACTTGATGGCCACGTACCGCACCACGCTTATGGCGGTGATGGTGAAGATGCTCACGTACATGTTGACGTAATAAACCGACACGAGAACGAAACACAGCTCTTTGTTCGTTTGGTCCCAGAATTTGGACAGTTCCCAGGTGTTTTCATAGTAGGACGCGATGCGGATGGGGAGAAGCGCCAGCACGACGCAGTCGGCGACGGCCATGTTGGTGATGTAGACGTTCATGTAGGTCCAGTCCGCTCTGGGACGCCGGAAGAACATCACCAGGACGTATATGTTCCCCGGGACCCCCAGGATGAAGGTGGGAATCAGCGAGGCCAGCTGAAGGTTCTGGATCCCAGCCGTGATGTTCAAGGAGCAGTTGGACATCTTCAACCTCGGGAAATTAAAATACAGACTTGTTTATGCTAATTAGTGCATTATGGGTCACGGTGGCAGTCTATTATTACTGTATCTAAGGCATTCGGAAATTAATTATGAACTTGATATAATAAATATCAATTAAATGTAAAATAATAAAAAAGTGGAGGTATAAATCTACAAAATATTTATACTTATATATATATGCGCAAATTATGAATTTATTCTCTCGTTTTACTAAATCGGGGACACATCGAACTAATTCAGTTTTGAATTAACTTAAATAAGAGGACAAATTATCACAACATGGCCACGATTTAGCCAAACGAGGGAGCTAATTATCCACACAATTTACTGAAAACGAGGGAACGAATTAGTAAAACGTCAAGGCCAACATATACATATTTTTTTACCTCCAGATAATGCCTAAAAATGTGACGTTTAGACGTGTTTGTAAGAGCAGCGCTGTTTGTTTACCGGGGTAGCCGCTGTATTTCTGCTGTTCCATAAGAGTGAAAATGCCTCTAATTTCAGATGGCTAAATATATATATTTTTTTTTTTTTTGGCGAAAGGCCAGTTCAGCCTGTTTATAATCAAATAAACATCTTGTTCATCTTCCAATCTTTCTTGTCTGTTGCTTAAACTAAGAAAAAATAGGCGTCGGCTAAGAAAAATCACGATCGGTGCTGTGATAGTTTATGTTTCTATATTTAAGCTTCTCGAGTGTTTTTAGTGTTTATGGGAGCCACTGTTTGTTTGAGTCACACTAATGCAGAGTTGCATTTTTAACCTAAAATGGTCTTTAAAGCTAGCATAGCTAAGCTAGCTTTAGCGCGATCGTAGCATCAAGCCCAAACATTCCCGTAGCAATCGGCGTTCAGAAATTAATTATGAACTTGATATAATAAATATCAATTAAATGTAAAATAATAAAAAAGTGGAGGTATAAATCTACAAAATATTTATACTTATATATATATATATATATATGCAAATTATGAATTTGTTCTCTCGTTTTACTAAATCGGGGACACATCGAACTAATTCAGTTTTGAATTAACTTAAATAAGAGGACAAATTATCACAACATGGCCACGATTTAGCCAAACGAGGGAGCTAATTATCCACACAATTTACTGAAAACGAAGGAACGAATTAGTAAAAAGTCGAGGCCAACATATACATATTTTTTTACCTCCAGATAATGCCTAAAAATGTGACGTTTAGACGTGTTTGTAAGAGCAGCGCTGTTTGTTTACCGGGGTAGCCGCTGTATTTCTGCTGTTCCATAAGAGTGAAACTGCCTCTAATTTCAGACGGCTAAATATATTTATATTTATTTTTTTTTTTGGCGAAAGGCCAGTTCAGCCTGTTTATAATCAAATAAACATCTTGTTCATCTTCCAATCTTTCTTGTCTGTTGCTTAAACTAAGAAAAAATTGGCGTCGGCTAAGAAAATTCACGATGGGTGCTGTGGTAGTTTATGTTTCTATATTTAAGCTTCTCGAGTGTTTTTAGTGTTTATGGGAGCCACTGTTTGTTTGAGTCACACTAATGCAGAGTTGCATTTTTAACCTAAAATGGTCTTTAAAGCTAGCATAGCTAAGCTAGCTTTAGCGTGATCGTAGCATCAAGCCCAAACATTCTCGTAGCAATCGGCGTTCAGAAATTAATTATGAACTTGATATAATAAATATCGATTAAACGTAAAATAATAAAAAAGTGGAGGTATAAATCTACAAAATATTTATACTTATATATATATATGCGCAAATTATGAATTTGTTCTCTCGTTTTACTAAATCGGGGCCACATCGAACTAATTCAGTTTTGAATTAACTTAAATAAGAGGACAAATTATTACAACAAGGCCACGATTTAGCCAAACGAGGGAGCTAATTATCCACACAATTTACTGAAAACGAGGGAACGAATTAGTAAAACGTCGAGGCCAACATATACATATTTTTTTACCTCCAGATAATGCCTAAAAATGTGACGTTTAGACGTGTTTGTAAGAGCAGCGCTGTTTGTTTACCGGGGTAGCCGCTGTATTTCTGCTGTTCCATAAGAGTGAAACTGCCTCTAATTTCAGACGGCTAAATATATTTATATATATTTTTTTTTTTTGGCGAAAGGCCAGTTCAGCCTGTTTATAATCAAATAAACATCTTGTTCATCTTCCAATCTTTCTTGTCTGTTGCTTAAACTAAGAAAAAATTGGCGTCGGCTAAGAAAAATCACGATCGGTGCTGTGATAGTTTATGTTTCTATATTTAAGCTTCTCGAGTGTTTTTAGTGTTTATGGGAGCCACTGTTTGTTTGAGTCACACTAATGCAGAGTTGCATTTTTAACCTAAAATGGTCTTTAAAGCTAGCATAGCTAAGCTAGCTTTAGCGTGATCGTAGCATCAAACATTCCCGTAGCAATCGTCGTTCAGAAATTAATTTGTACTTGGGGCAAAAATGTCACCAAAATTAATAAAAATGCTTACAAATACCAAGATATGGTGCAAAAAAGTCTTGTTTTTAATATTTATAAGCAATATCACACGAACGGAAGTGCTGTTTAAACGAATATCAGCACGTTTTCAAATGACATAGTTTAATGAATTGCTGCATAAAATCACCAGGTTATCCCTGAATGAATCAGCCATTTTGAACGAATCATTTGATTGAATGACTAAGTTGTTAAGACTATGATTTCCCGCCACCTACTGGCGGGTTTAGTATCATTTCATTTTATCTGAGCGGCAAAGATTGTATTTTGTTTTTGTGTTCAGTCCAGTTAAAGAGATAAAATGAGTTTATAAATAGACACGAAATATGAAAAACAGCTGCATTTTTTTTTAAATGCAAACAATGAAACGCAAAACTTGTTAAATGTTTTTTTATACACAAATATATGTAAATACACTGAGATGGAGATAAAGATCGCATTCTTTGCAAGCAAGCGAACAACCTGGTGTTTATTTCCTGTTTGCACTAGTATTTCTTCTCTCTATCTAGTTTTATATCTTGCTCAGAAACCGTGGTTGGTTGTACATTGGCTCGATTCTTTCTAAATCACATTTGTTCAAACTAACACAGTTTAATTTCAATATTGTAAATGTGTTGCACTCGTGCAATATAAAGTTTATGAAGATTGCAATGCACTTGTTATTACAATAGCAATATAATATTAAAAAGTTGTGAAGTGTTAATGAAAAAATACATTGTTCTAAATAAATTCACGCCCCCCCTCAAAAAACAAACAAAAAAAAACACTTACCTTTTCACACGGTTTACGAGAAAGAGAAAAAAATGGAGAGCTGTTCCTCATGGAAAACCCCTTATCGTGCAATATATTAATACGTGGTTGATAAATAATATTTTAATATATTGAGACGGAGCAAGATCGCACACTTTCTTTGCTGGTTCCGTCGGAAGAGTTGAGTAAATCTGTTTCGGTTTTCAGGGCATCGTTTGTTTGAACGATTCGTTCAAATGAATCATTTAGGTTAGTTCTGTTTCTGTTGATTCAGTGGAAAGTTTCCGGCACTGTGAGACCCTGCTGTTTGTTTTTTATTTGATCAAGTCTTCTGTTGCTTCCTTTGTGTCACACATTAGGGATTTACAATGTCTAAACAATTAATTAGATTACCATTGATCAATATTAATTTAATCGAGTCAGTTCGTTTAAAATGATTCACTTCCGCGAATACAGTGATGTTATCATTTACAATGAAGCTTCTCCATTGAATGTTTTGGTGGAAATTGATCAGTTCCAGTTTGATATTGATGGTTTTTGGTCAGATAAACTGTCCCACCTGATTGACGAAAGTGCTCACCTGAATCCATTAGTGTCGAATCCTACCTAGCGACACTAGTTTTACGAATAAATTATATTTTCAACTCGAAATTAAATATAACGCAGGTATTTTAATGAATTCGGAATTGTTATTTTGTAAATAAATTAATAAATCTAATCAAACTTGTATGAATGCCCCCCCCCCTCTCATCTCATTTGCATAATAACCGTCCAACCCGAAGTAAAGAAGCCAAGTAATTTTTCACTCCTTTATTTGCTTAATAAAGACTACTTTAAAATATCGTGTTTATAGTGCATTTCTCAATGTGTGGACTTTATCTGAGCCACAAAACCTGTTTATATTAAACAGAGTCATCTCAGCATTAACAAGCAATGCATGCTGGGTAACAGAGTACAAAACTGAATACATTATGCAGCTGATTTGTCTCATTAATTTCTTTATTCTAACTCTTTGCTTTAGTTTTTTGCTGTTATTTTTTTGTCTTTTAGTAGCTTTTTGTGATTATTTTGTATGTATGTAAATTGTATAATATCCAAGGTGCTCATTTCTAGTAATTGTGCCGTTAATTCTCATGTTGCATTTTCAGAAAGTTTTGTCATATTTTTCCTCTCCCCAAATTTGTCATTACCGAAACACAATAATAAATAATTTAATAAGAAGGGTTTCATTGACCTATTAATATTATGTTTACATCTACCCTGTAAATTTACCCTGGACATTTACTGTATGTTTGTTCATCTGGACTCGTGCCATACTGTGTTGGGTGGCACCCATGTGCCCTCGTCTGCTGACTCCTACACTTCCATTGGTGTTGCAGAAGAACAGTGATTCCATGTGGACGTCGGTGCCTGAGGAGCACGTGCCCAAACCACGTGGGTCCGGCTGGGATACAACGTCCCCATCCTCATTAAATTCGGCGGCTACACTCCATGAGTGCATCCGAACTACAAAGGGATGGAGTCCGGGAGCGGCGCGTGTGCTTGGGGTGGACCGCGGACCATCGCATCCCATCTGCGTGGTGGAGCGCGGGCCCCGCCATTGTCGACCCCAGCGTGCATGCAGATTGTCCGCGATTGACGGACCTGGGGTTTCCGTCGGCTCGTCTCCACCTGGACCCTACCCACGTCGGCTGTATCTCCACGGCGCTCACCAATCGCGTCGCTGGCAATTACGTCATCGGAACACGACAAACACAAGGACCAATAAAGGGCGGTGTCAGAATGGGCAACACTGGAGATATGGAAAACGCGGAGTGGATTTTCGTCTTCTCCGCACTTTTCCCAAATGTAAGATCATTTCAGAATTAAAAATAGACCTTTTCAACATCCAGTCATTGACAAACAAAACTAGTTTAATATCGGAACATATCCTTGAAAACCAAATAGACATGATGTGCCTCACTGAAACCTGGCATAAACCAGAGTCATATCTTGCACTAAACGAAGCCTGCCCCCCAGGATACACCTACCTGGAGAAGGCTAGAAATACTGGCCGTGGCGGAGGTCTTGCTGTTATTCATCGCATAGACCTGATTGCCACCTCTCTCCCACTTCCAGAGCTGACTACATTTGAGTGTCTTCTATTCAAATGCAGATCTCATAAAGAAATAATAACAATACTCCTCATCTATCGTCCCCCAAAGCCACACCCTAGATTTATCACTGAGCTACAAGATCTACTCACATCACTCTGTGCAGTAACCCATAATATACTCATTATGGGAGATTTTAACCTTCATGTCGACTCCCCCACAAACCGCCCTGCTGCAGAGTTCCTTGAACTATTGGACTGCTTACATCTTACACAACATGTCACAGTTCCTACACACAGAAAAGGCCATACTCTTGATCTTGTGATAACGGACAGTGCCCCCATCACCAACATGAAAGCTTACGACTTGGGCGTGTCTGATCATAAGGTTATCTCCTTGAAATTGCCTTTAGCAAGTCCCTATGATAAAACAAAACGTCAAATTCAGTTCAGAAATTTAAAAGCAATAGACACTACCCTCTTCAATGAAGATATACAGCAAGCTTCACTAGTCACACAGTTCGCATCTGTTAATGGCTCTGTTGACCATTATAACTCCAGCCTTCATAATATCCTTGAGCTACATGCACCAATCAAAACAAGAACAGTCACCTTTTCCAAGTCAGCCCCTTGGTATACAACAGAGCTTCGGAGGATGAAAACAGCTGGCCGTGCCCTGGAGCGGAAATTCACCTCCAGTGGCTTACATGTACATAAACAGGCCTACCGAGAACATCAAAAATCATACTCCAAAGCACTTGCCAGTGCCAGGTCTCAATATTTCTCACAAAAAAATCGCAAACTGCACTGGAAATTCAAGACAGTTATTTGCATCAATCAACTCTCTTCTCAAACCCCCCCCATACGTACATGCTGACACCAGTACAGACCAGTGCAATAAGTTCATGGATTTTTTCACCAACAAGGTGACTTCAATTCGGTCCAACTTCTCTGCCACAGGTTCACTTTCCTCCGAAATCAGTCTCGCAAATTCATTTAAAACATTTTCTTTCTTTTCATGCATTACTCAGACAGAGGTGGAGAGGATCATAAAGAGCATGAGAACCTCCACATGCTCACTTGACCCTCTCCCCACACCATTATTAAAATCCAACATTACAGCCATCAGTCCACTGATCACAGTAATCATCAACCAGTCACTCAAATCTGGTCTGGTTCCTTCAGCTCTCAAAACTGCAGTCATCCGTCCACACCTGAAAAAGGCGTCACTTGACCCGGAAATCCTGGCTCATTATAGACCCGTTTCAAACCTGCCGTTTCTGTCTAAAGTCCTGGAAAAAGTTGTTGCAGCCCAACTTCACAATCACCTTCACATCCATAACATATACGAAAAATTTCAGTCTGGTTTCCGAGCGGCGCACAGCACAGAGACAGCTCTGGTACGCGTCATGAATGACCTACTGATGGCTGCAGACCAGGGCTCACCATCTCTCCTTCTTCTATTGGACCTGTCGGCCGCTTTTGATACCGTGGATCACAACATCTTGCTCCATCGTCTCCAGTCTATGGTTGGACTCTCGGGGACCACACTAAGCTGGTTCCAGTCATACCTCGCAGGCAGGCTGGAGTATGTGGCTTTAGGACAGTCCCAATCATCACCCCACACGGTCAGCTGTGGAGTACCACAAGGTTCCGTCCTTGGTCCGACCCTCTTCACCATCTACTTACTACCCCTTGGTCACATCATCCATAAGCATAAAGTTTCATTCCACTGTTACGCAGATGACACACAATTATACATAAAAATGGACTCCTCACTCTCCGCAGCGCTGCCGTCTGTATTTCAGGTTTGCTTGGAGGAGATAGGGGCTTGGATGTCTGAAAACTTCCTTCAGTTAAACAGCAGCAAAACTGAAGCCATCCTGATTGGCACCCCTCACCAAACCCAGTCTTCCTCCCTTAGTAGTATATCTATTCTTGGCCATCACATCGCTCTGTCTACCTCTATAACAAACCTTGGAGTCAGATTTGACTCAAATCTCACATTGGACACCCACATCCGTCACCTCTGTAAGGTTTCCTTCCTCCACCTTAAAAACATCGCCAAACTCCGCCCTGCCCTTTCCCAACCGGATGCTGAGAGGTTGATCCATGCCTTTATTTCTTCCAGGTTGGATTACTGTAATGCCCTCCTCATCGGGATCCCTGGCAGAAGCCTGCAAAAGCTCCAGCACATTCAGAACTGCGCTGCCCGGGTCCTGATGAGGAGGCGCAAATATGATCATATCACACCTGTTCTGAAATTACTACACTGGCTGCCCATTCAACACAGAATTCATTACAAAATCTGTCTTCTCACCTATCAGTGCATACATGGAACTGCCCCTGCCTACCTCCGTGAACTCCTCAGCCCACACAATGCCACACGAAACCTCCGCTCCTCTACCTCTACCTACTGCCTGTTCCAACCAAGGACTAAACTCTCCTCCATGGGAGATAGGGCCTTTCAAGCAGTTGCCCCACGGTTCTGGAATGCCCTCCCAGAGTCCCTAAGGGCCCCACAAACTGTGGAGGCTTTTAAGAGTGGCCTAAAGACATTTTTATTCCAAAAGGCCTTTTAAAAAATTTTTTTTTATTTATTTATTTATTTTTTTTATTTTTTATTTTTTCAATTTGAACCTTGTGGTGTTTTTATTGCTATTTATTGTTTTTGTGACACTTGGGACTGTTATTAACGTCCAGATACTGTAGCACTTTGAGATTTCCTGGAAATGTAAAGTGCATCATAAATAAAATTTATTATTATTATTATTATTATTATTATTAAATATGTATTTTGCAATTTTTAAAAAACATTTTCACAGGTAAATCAATAAAAATTACAATTTTAACAATATTTCAAGTGTAATTTATGAGATTTGTTGTATTTTGAATCCTTGGTAAAAGTCATAAAGTTTATCATAATAATTTCAAAGTAAATAAACATTGAATCAAACACTAATAATAACGTCTTAGTTGATAAATCAATATACTTTATTTTTGACAAAACTTTTGTGTTTCGGTCGTAATGCACATTTTCGATAGTGACGGTGATGTGTTGGTAGTGACCACATCACATGACAGGATTTTAACTCGCATACTAAAACATACTAAAACATGTTAAAATACCAATGATTTGCATAACTGTACTAAAATTTTCTTTATTTCCCCCCCAAAAATGATTATGTGTTCCCTTTTGTCACTACCAAAACAATTACGTCATGTTTCGGGCATGACCGTTTCGGTAGTGACAATTTTAGATACTTTTGAGCGTATCTCAAAGATGCTAATCAGCACATGGTTAGCTAACACAGTCCTGAACAGTTGTATAAAGAAAAAAAATATATATTTTATGGAATAACACCCAAAAAACTTTGCTTAATTGCAGAAAAAAGGTGTTTGGTAGTGACGTTCCTTAAAGTTACACACAGAATTTCAGATTTTGAACACATTCAACTCAAAATGTATATAAAGTAAAAAAAAAAAAAAAAAAAAAAAAAAAAAAAAATATATATATATATATATATTTTTTTTTTTTTTTTTTTTTTAAAAACAGCAATGAAAAAAATTTGCAAAATTCAATAGGGGATCACGACAATCACCTCCTAATTGAAATTACACAATAAATGATGATTTTATATACATTAAGTTCACTGATATTTTAAATATTATTGTAGGATTCAATCGATAATAGAAGGATCTTAGTAAACATCTAAAATGTGATATTTAAATGCTTTTTAAATGTGTTTTTTGGTTGTGGAAAGTTCTGTAGAATGGAGTTACTGAGAAAAGCTCAGGAGACGGAGTTCCAGAAGTCACAATAAGACTGTATTGGACAAAACAACAAAGCCGAGACGCCTGCAGGACATCTGAACATCTGAACATCTCACTCGCCACTCACTCTTTCATAGAGTTTTAACCAATGTTATCATTAGCAGATGCTCTCTTCCCTTTTCTCGTCCTGGATTCTCCCAACACTTTCATAAAAAAATAACATATTTAGATTTTCCCACAAAGTGATTATTCAGTGTTTTTGCCTCATTATTTTTATCAAGAGAGCTTGTTGAAGGCCATGTGAAGTGACTTAGTATCAGCGCAGATACAAACCGCCAGGAACTTCAGCTGAAATCCCATTTCCGGTGTGACTCCTCACGCAGCAATGTAGCCCATGAGGCCTTCAAAACACATCTGGATTTTATAGCGCTCCAGCTGCTTCTACAGTTGCTTTCTATAGGATAAATAATATATTTAATGTAGGTTTACTGTGGAGAAGCTAAAATGGTGACTGACCGAAGTGACTTCTAGGGCTTCCGATGCTCACTTCCGACTGGAATTCGCCTATTCGAAATAGTTTGCGAATCGGATTAGCGCTCGGATCTGTGAGTCTGTTCGTTTAAAGGTGCAGTGTGTAAATTTTAGTGGCATCTAATGGCGAGGTTGCGAATCGCAGTATAGAGAAGCTACGGTGGCCAACACAGGACAAAAGTCCTTCGTTCATCTTCAGAACACAAATGAAGATATTTTTGATGAAATCAGATGGTTCAGTGAGTCTCTTTTGACAGCAAGATAATGAACACTTTTAATGTCCAGAAAGATGCTAAAACATATTTAAAACAGGTCATGTGACTACAGTGGTTCAACCTTAATGTTATAAAGCGACGAGAATACTTTTTATTCGCCAAAATAACGACTTTATTCAACAATATCTAGTGATTTTACGAATCTTTTGTTTTGAATCAGTGGTTCGGAGCGTGAATCAAACTGCCAAATTCCGTTGAAATTTCGAAACTTTCGAAACACTTATGATGTAACGAAGCCTCATTTACTGAAATCACGTGACTTTGGCAGTTTTATACACGCGCCGAACCACCGATTCGAAACAAAAGATTCGTAAAGCTTCGTGTGTTTTGAAATCGCCCAGTTTATGTAGATAGATATGGCTCACTCTATAACGGTTCATTATGTAAAGTCTTTATACACACCACTGAAAACTTCTGTCAATCGATCCTCCTGAAATTTAAATAGTTAATTTTATTAGAACCTTTACTCAAAATGTTCCACGAAGAAGTTCCCAATAAATTAGGTTTTTGTTGTATTGAGAAGATACATGAGTTCAAGGTTTACTTCGTTCCCAGTTGGAAAATACACACAGTAAAATCCCCAGAGTTAAATCAACTCTGCTCAGAGAACATTTGGTCCCTCTCTAAATAGTGTTAAAGTAACACTGAAGCAGAGTTAAAGTTAATGAGATAATTAAGCAATTAATTAAGCGATGATTGAACATTAATGATGAACACCTGCTGTTAACAAGCAGAATCACTGAAGAAAAGAGAAACACAAGAACCACAACTGACTTCAGCCAAAGCCTTAGATGAAATCAACTGACGATAAAAGACGATAAATGCTCTTCAGACGATAAAATCTCTGAAGAGTGTTACTTTAACACTAGTTCAGTGTTACTTTAACACTATTTAGAGAGGGACCAAATGTTATCTGAGCAGAGTTGATTTAACTCTGGGGTTTTTACTGTGCAGCATTAGCTGGTATCTGTGGAAAATAGTAGCAGTAGTAAGTTGACCAGCCGCCATACGCTCCAAAAAACACATCCAGCAAGGAAAGCACAATTGCGCCATTGAGAATGATGTACGTTAACTAGCCAGTCTAGCATTATTATAGTACTTTTTATTGATGCAAAAGCCAGTAAATATTGCAATCCATTACACAACTTTCACAAAAGAGCTTTACAATGAAATAAAACCCTGTCAGAACGATTAACTCTTTACCCACCAGCGTATTTTTTTTTTTGTTTTTTGTAAAAAAAAATGCAATCCAGCACCAGCATTTTTGATAACTTTCACAAAAGTTTCATGGCCCCCAGAATATTTTGTTGTATGAATATCTGAACATGCAATATATCAAGAAAAGAACAGTCTGTACTTAAAAAAATTTTTTAAAAAAAGTTTGTCGAAGACTTCGTCTGGATGGGATTCAGAACAACGGAGCGGATCGAGTCCACCAACACCCTCGAAGTCGTTAACCCTTCCTGGGTCGACATTTCATTCAGTAACGTCAGGCAGTTTTGATTTATATGCGGTTTATGTTAGATGTTTGCGTTATTTTATATGTGCGTAAGCAATGCTTCTATCGCTTGTTTCTGCTGCTTCTTCGCCTATGTTTTGATCAGGAGATTCTGTGCTCTTTCAGAAGATGGAAAGAGTTAACTAGGCTTGCTAACTTGATCTGAAACCGTGTCGTAGTTACATTCGTGTTCTTCTTTTTCATTTTGGTTTGTGCGGCACATATTCCATGAGGTTTTGGTGGCAAAAAAATAGCTAAAGCAGTCCAAACCGCAGTTCATACTGGAAATGCACAGAGCGCTGTGCAGGAAGTCGTGCGCGATCTGCTTGTCGGAGCAGCTGTAGTTATCCTCCGGCTTTCCGTAGTCGTTCTGCACGAAGTATTTAACGAAGTAGCCCAAGTGGACAGGGAAAAAGCATATGAGAAACACGATGAAATTGGCCGAGATGATGAACATGCATTGGATCTTTTCCGAACGGGATCCGACGTCCAACTGCTTCCGCAGAGTGTAAATGACCATGACGGAGCAGTACAGTATGATCATAAATGGCAAGAGGAACCCGACGATGACCAACAACAAGACGAAATGCAACGACAAGCCTTCTTTGACCCTCTGGAAGCACATGGTTTTGTCATTGCTAGAGTCCGTCACGAAGTAAACCGGGCTGATGCAACAAATGGAGAACCATATGAGCCCGCAAACCACCAGAGCGTTCCTACGGGAGAACATATGCCTGGCCTTCAATGGATACTTGATGGCCACGTACCGCACCACGCTTATGGCGGTGATGGTGAAGATACTCACGTACATGTTGACGTAATAAACCGACAAAACATAATTGCACAGTCCCTTTAATTCATCCTCCAGTGGCCTGTTGTAGTAATGGATCTTAACAGGAAGGAACACCAACAGAACGCAGTCGGCGATGGCCATATTGGTGATGTAGATGTTCATGTAGGTCCAGTCTGCTCTGGGACGCCGGCAGAACATCACCAGGACGTATATGTTCCCCACGATCCCGAGGATGAAGGTGGGAATGGAGGTGACGGTTTGCAGGTTCAGGACGGTGCTGGTGATGTTCAGAGTGCAGTTGGACATCTTCAACCTGTGGGAAACGTTTTCAAAACCAATTAGCACCTTAAATGCAGTCCGTATGACTATGTTCCAAGTCTTCGAAAGTCATGCAACCGAAGATTTTGTTTGTGCCGTTGTTCATTCGTTCACACTTATCACCATTGTGGTGATCTCAAACTAAACATTTGCAATGAATCATCAACATCTAAACTTCAATCAGATCTTCTGTAGAAGTGTGAATCCTGTTTGTGGAGTTGTTTCATCAGATCTTCAGAGATTTTATCTCCAGTTCATCTAAAGCTGTGGCTGAAGAAACTTGGAGTTCGTGTTGTTGAACGAGGCTTTTGTAATTTACTTGTTTATTTACTCATTTATTTCATAATTTACTTGATTTTATTATCACGTGATGTTAAAGTTATCCATCATTTTACGAGCAATTGTTGAAGTCGCTCACAACGCAATATTGTAAATATTTCCATTTAGCCAGTGAATTTAGCACTGGAGTTGTGCCAGTGAAAAACACTCAAAGCCATTATTAATACAGAAAAACAGAAGAACTTAATCTTAATTTATTATCTTGTGACACATATGTTAGAAGAACACAAGTATTTCATGTTAAAAACAATTTAAAAAAAAAAATGTATACATAGAGTAAGCTAATCTAGTCGGGAAAAAAAGTGTTACTAAAACCTTTAAAGCTGAGAAACCAAAATGGTGCATCATTTTAAGTAGAAAATCTCCAATACCAAGCAAAATCTCTTACCTTTCCACAAGAATGACTAGAAGAAAGCCTGGAGGAGCAGTTTCCAGCTCAACAGTTCAGTTCTTGTGAGGTTTTCTGCTGCAAAACATTCGAGATCTTCTCCAGTTCCTCTGAAGAGAGAGATATGAGGTGTGAACGTCCTTCAAAATAAACAATAATACTGTAAATCCAGAGCTGAGCTATCTGCGCCAGTCAGGCAACACACTCCCAGGATTGTTTTGTCACGCTGGGAATGAGCTTTAGGGACAACCCCCTACAGCACACAAAAATGCAGTGCCCACACGTGTTCTCACTTTTCTCATCAGTTTTACAAGCTCTTTTTGCAGCGCAAGCAATCTCAGATTTAGATTAGAATCTAATCAGAATTAGCTTACATTACTAGCATGCAAAGCAGTTTTGGACATATCAAGACTCGCAGTCTGAGGGAAGGAAATGTTCTGGCAGTGTTTCAGCTGCATTCTTAAACTGTGGAAAACATTCAGACAGTTTTAGTCGACATGCAAACAAACACTGATTCAGACAAACAAGAAAACGACAACGTAATCAATCAAACCTTCATCTCAAGAGGACGAGTATGTTCATTACTGGAGCTTTGGATAGTTTCCATATACCAAGAGCATATAGTGGACTTCAATGGGGTTCAACCCCCATGTCATCCAAGACGTTTGTCACCAGTGGAAAAGAAATGAAGGTTTCTGAGGAAATCATTCCAGGATTTTTCTTCATATAGTGGACTTCAATGGGGTTCAATGGGGTTCAAACCCCATGTCATCCAAGACGTTTGTCTCCAGTGGAAAAGAAATGAAGGTTTCTGAGGAAATCATTCCAGGATTTTTCTTCATATAGTGGACTTCAATGGGGTTCAACCCCCATGTCATCCAAGACGTTTGTCACCAGTGGAAAAGAAATGAAGGTTTCTGAGGAAATCATTCCAGGATTTTTCTTCATATAGTGGACTTCAATGGGGTTCAATGGGGTTCAACCCCCATGTCATCCAAGATGTTTGTCTCCAGTGGAAAAGAAATGAAGGTTTCTGAGGAAATCATTCCAGGATTTTTCTTCATATAGTGGACTTCAATGGGGTTCAATGGGGTTCAAACCCCATGTCATCCAAGACGTTTGTCTCCAGTGGAAAAGAAATGAAGGTTTCTGAGGAAATCATTCCAGGATTTTTCTTCATATAGTGGACTTCAATGGGGTTCAATGGGGTTCAAACCCCATGTCATCCAAGACGTTTGTCTCCAGTGGAAAAGAAATGAAGGTTTCTGAGGAAATCATTCCAGGATTTTTCTTCATATAGTGGACTTCAATGGGGTTCAATGGGGTTCAAACCCCATGTCATCCAAGACGTTTGTCACCAGTGGAAAAGAAATGAAGGTTTCTGAGGAAATCATTCCAGGATTTTTCTTCATATAGTGGACTTCAATGGGGTTCAATGGGGTTCAAACCCCATGTCATCCAAGACGTTTGTCTCCAGTGGAAAAGAAATGAAGGTTTCTGAGGAAATCATTCCAGGATTTTTCTTCATATAGTGGACTTCAATGGGGTTCAATGGGGTTCAAACCCCATGTCATCCAAGACGTTTGTCTCCAGTGGAAAAGAAATGAAGGTTTCTGAGGAAATCATTCCAGGATTTTTCTCCATATAGTGGACTTCAATGGGGTTCAATGGGTCCAAATGTCAGTTTCAGTGCAGCTTCAAAGGATCTACATGATCCCAGACGAGGAATAAGAGTCTGATCTAGAGAAACCATCGCACATTTTATATAAAAAATAACATTTATATACTTTTTAACCACAAATGCTCGTCTTGCACTGCTCTGATGTGCCACGCATCACGTCATCACGCTGGAAAGGTCACGTGACGTAGGAGGAAGAACCGATCCAGTGTTTACAAGGAGAACGTCAAACGGGCTTTACAAAAAAATTTAGATTTTGAAGTTGGAGGAGAAAATTTGATTTCCGCACTTCCGAATCTAGAAAATGTGCGATGGTTTCTCTAGATCGGACTCTTATTCCTCGTCTGGGAGTCTTTGAAGCTGCACTGAAACTGACATTTGGACCTGTTGAACCCCCATTGAATTCCATATATGGAGAAAAATCCTGGAATGTTTTCCTCAGAAACCTTCATTTCTTTTCCACTGGAGACCAACATCTTGGATGACATGGGGGTGAGAAAATTATCAGGAAATTTGAATTTAGAAGCAAACTAATGCTTTAAGAATTCTCACCAAAATGTTGCTCCATGTCGGTCATTCCCCAAAACAAATCAATGACATCCTCTTCAGAAGAATGGCCAAAACAACGTCTGATGAACGTTTCCAGAGAAATGCTTTGGACGGGAAACCTTCGTGAATGAATTTAAATGTTATTCCTTTTACTTTATTTGGTGAGCAGATATTTCTGAAGCAAAGATCATACTCCCGACAGAATTATTCCACTACGGCATCGCACAAGGAATTGTCCTGACCTCTCTCGGGAAGAGAGCTCTGGTTTTATCATTTTATCTGTTGCTCTACAGAAAAAGCACATCTTCCGGTCATTGTGTCCGTTGAGCTCTCGTACACGTTCATGGACAGTTAGCCAGAAGCGTATCTCCTTCATCATGATACTGACCATCAGTCCCTGAACTCAGACACAGGATGTCCTGTTAAGTCAGGACAAGGCATCTGCAGGGTGCCAGTTATCCAACAGTACCCATAATGCACCTGTACAGAACACTGAGCGCACATACAAAGGCTGAAGTAGATCTGAGCTCTGCTCCGAACGGGAAACTTTCCCAAAACGGTGTTTGAAAACGAAAAGGAAAATAAATTATTCAAATCATGTAATATTTAGAAAGATAAATGTTGATTCAAAATTCATAATTCACTTCATTACAAACTCTAAATATATAAATTGAAGCGGCAGTGGATTCCAGAATCCATCCCTTCAAGAGAGATATTTCCTTTTACAGAAACCATCGATTAAGGACTACAACAAACCGCTGGTAGGGACTACAA
The DNA here is from genome assembly GCA_038088235.1 of Zacco platypus. Lineage (NCBI taxonomy): Eukaryota > Metazoa > Chordata > Actinopteri > Cypriniformes > Xenocyprididae > Zacco > Zacco platypus. The sequence continues at coordinate 46,259,620 of CM076086.1, read as the reverse complement.
CGAGCTTCTTCCTGGGTTAGTGACATCACAAACCCTCAAATTTACATAAACCCCGCCCCCGAGAACACGCAACAAAGGGGGCGGGGCCATGTTGGGCTGCTTTAGAGTTGTTGTAGTCGAGTGTTGTCAGTTTACGCCGGACCGCTTCACAAACGAGGGTCGATTCGAGGAAAAAAGATGAACGTGACGACACACGCTAGTGATGAGTTGATCAACTCCACAGCAACTACATCAATTTATCCACTAACCGTTCAGAAACGTCTAAAAGTTGAACTTCTTCCTGAGTCTCTCCATCAGTTTGAACACTTTCCTCATTTTGTCTGCGTGAGATTCTCCAGCTTTGTTGTTGTTGAGCTGTTGAAGCTCCGCCCTCTTCTGGAGCAGCAGCTCATTTGCATTTAAAGGGACACACACGAAAACGGCGTGTTTTTGCTCACACACAAATAGAGGCGAATTTGACGAGCGATAATAAATGATCTGAGCTGAAACTTCACACACCAGAGACTGATATTGCATCTCGTGAAAGGGTGTTATAGCTTCACTCTAAAATTGTTTAAAGGCACAATATGTAATTTTCTCTAGTTTCTTCAAAACAAAGGCGTAGCTTGATGACGCCGTGAATGAGCGTGGAATCATGGGAGATGTGGTCTTCACCTCCACAGCGACGGACTCGGGCAGAAGTCACGTTCACGGACGACCCGTGGGAGTCCATCTGGATGACTTGAGTTGCTAAATGACATGCAATTGTATTAACCCTTCTGTGCTGTTCGGGATGTTTTCATCCACTATGGGGAATTTTTGAGTCTTAATTTGGCCGTAACTTTCTCCGTGTTTCAGCAAATGGAATGATTTTTGGTGACAAATCTTATTTTGACATATTTTGGGAAAATGCTTTGAAAATGTTCAAAAACTCAACAGTACTCTGTGGGCAAATTCACGACCCTTTCGTTATGATTTTAACTGCTTTAAAAATGTATCAGATAAATATTTTTTTCAAATTTTTTTGCTTAAATCTATTAATCAACCTCAGTCCTGATCAAAACTACTACATTTAAAAAATAAAAACTCTTTAAAACGTTAAAATCTGATGCTGCACAAAAACTAACAACGCATCAAAGTCAATGTTGTTTCTAATCTTTGACACGTTTTTTCCCAAATCAGTGACATCATTTATGAATTTGGCAATTAAAGAGTTAAAATCCTGAATTTCTTTTTTTTAATGTAGTAGTTTTGATCAGGACTGAGGTTGATTAATAGATTTAAGCAAAAAAAATTGAAAAAAATATTTATCCGATACATTTTTAAAGCAGTTAAAATCATAACGAAAGGGTCGTGAATTTGAACAATGCACAAGGGGTTAAAATCAGTCTTTGACCGTTACTTCACCCTAAAATGAAAATTTACTCACCCTCATGTTGTTCCAAAAACGTTCGCTCATCTTTAACGCAAATTACTATGATTTTAAATCAATCTGAGCGCTTTCATTGACACTCTACCATTTTCAAGCCTCAGAAAGGTGGGAAAGACATCATTAAAGTAATCCATCTGACTCCAGTAGTTTCTTGTTTGTGAAAGTGTTTTGTTTGCACAATTTGCCACTATTTACAAAACATTCATCTCCAGTGTGTTTGTAGGTGGAGTTATTTTAGTGATGTCTTGACTAACTTTCTGCGGCTTTAAAGTGATGCTTATGGAGACTGTCAATGTAGGACAGATTGATTTAACCCTTCTGTGCTGTTCGGGATGTTTTCATCCACTATGGGGAATTTTTGAGTCTTAATTTGGCCGTAACTTTCTCCGTGTTTCAGCAAATGGAATGATTTTTGGTGACAAATCTTCTTATTTTGACACATATTTTGGGAAAATGCTTTGAAAATGTTCAAAAACTCAACAGAACTCTGTGGGCAAATTCACGACCCTTTCGTTATGATTTTAACTGCTTTAAAAATGTATCAGATAAATATTTTTTTCAAATTTTTTTGCTTAAATCTATTAATCAACCTCAGTCCTGATCAAAACTACTAATTTTAAAAAAAAATTCAGGATTTTAACTCTTTAAAACGTTAAAATCTGATGCTGCACAAAAACTAACAACGCATCAAAGCCAATGTTGTTTCTAATCTTTGACACGTTTTTTCCCAATCAGTGACATCATTTATGAATTTGGCAATTAAAGAGTTAAAATCCTGAATATTTTTTTTAAATTTAGTAGTTTTGATCAGGACTGAGGTTGATTAATAGATTTAAGCAAAACAATTTGAAAAAAATATTTATCTGATACATTTTTAAAGCAGTTAAAATCGTGGCTGAAAACATAACGAAAGGGTCGTGAATTTGAACAATGCACAAGGGGTTAAATCAGTCTTTGACCGTTACTTCACCCTAAAATGAAAATTTACTCACCCTCATGTTGTTCCAAAAACTTTCGCTCATCTTTAACGCAAATTACTATGATTTTAATGCAATCTGAGCGACAGTCTACCATTTTCAAGCCTCAGAAAGGTGGGAAAGACATCATTAAAGTAATCCATCTGACTCCAGTAGTTTCTTGTTTATGAAAGTGTTTTGTTTGCACAATTTGCCACTATTTACAAAATATTCATCTCCAGTGTGTTTGTAGGTGGAGTTATTTTAGTGATGTCTTGACTAACTTTCTGCGGCTTTAAAGTGATACTTATGGAGACTGTCAATGTAGGGACAGATTGATTTAACCCTTCTGTGCTGTTCAGGATGTTTTCATCCACTATGGGGAATTTTTGAGTCTTAATTTGGCCGTAACTTTCTCCGTGTTTCAGCAAATGGAATGATTTTTGGTGACAAATCTTATTTTGACACATATTTTGGGAAAATGCTTTGAAAATGTTCAAAAACTCAACAGAACTCTGTGGGCAAATTCACGACCCTTTCGTTATGATTTTAACTGCTTTAAAAATGCATCAGATAAATATTTTGTTCAAATTTTTTTGCTTAAATCTATTAATCAACCTCAGTCCTGATCAAAACTACTAAATTTAAAAAAAAAAATTCAGGATTTTAACTCTTTAATTGCCAAATTCATAAATGATGTCACTGATTTGGGAAAAAACGTTTCAAAGATTAGAAACAACATTGGCTTTGATGCGTTGATAGTTTTTGTGCAGCATCAGATTTTAACGTTTTAAAGAGTTTTTTTTTTTTAAATTTAGTAGTTTTGATCAGGACTGAGGTTGATTAATAGATTTAAGCAAAAAAATGTGAAAAAAATATTTATCTGATACATTTTTAAAGCAGTTAAAATCATAACGAAAGGGTGAATTTGAACAATGCACAAGGGGTTAAATATACATTGTATGATGGAAAATGCCACTTGACAAAACAGTGTTGTCTCTGAGGATTGATAAAAACACGGTAAATCAAGAAAACAACCATTTAAACAATAAGACTATCCGTGTCGCGCTATATAACAATTCGTTTTCTGTCGATTCGTTTATCCGAACAGTTGCTTGTATATAAAAGGTTTCACTGCATTTGCATTTTTGAGCTCACAAAACCATTTTCTGATGCATGCAAACGAATGTTCGCTTCATTAATGTTCTGTGCATAATTCAAATAAACACTCAACACGAAAATTAACGAACATGCATTTGACTGCTAAATGTGTTATCATGAACAAACATATAAACATGTATAAAACGGCATTAATTCTCTGAATTCATCCAACTAATGTAAATGACCTCTGCTCGTTTCGTCTCTCCATTTAAAGTCTGGGAAAAGCGGAGATATCCCACAACTCTCCAGCACTTATGGAGATTATATTTAGGCCGAAGCAAGTAAACACTGGAGACACACGGTTTTCCTTAGCACTTGATTTATTTCAAACAATGCCAAAGCCAGTCTCACGGAGACTACTTTGAATTACACATAATGCAATAAATAGACCAAACAAGATGTTTACCAACATATTGATACAAAAACAGGAAGTCCAACACGTCGATAGTGCAATATAAACAAGGTTATGAAAGTTGCGAATCTTGCATTGTGGTTATTAGACGGTCGGGGACTTTGAGGTTTGCGACGCCCCGGCGACCAGTTGAAATGTTGTGCAAATCCATTTCCTTTTTTTTGTGTACGTGGATCAGTCCAACTGGGAAACGCAGTTAAAAAAAAAACAACAACAACAACAACCCTCCTGAGAGATCCACGGGTTTGAACGAGCAACATGCACTGATTCATTCCGAGCACCTGAAGGATTCTCCCACGATGCATTGCGAGTTCGTCCCAGCCCTGAGCGAGAGGTTCTTAGCACCGTCTAACACCCCAGAATGAATATACAGCGCCCCCTTCAGGATGGGAGAGCGCCTCCACACTATAAAGTGCACAAGCAATCTCTTGAACAACGTCGCAACATATTTACACGCGCGCGCAAATCATGCATATTTTGGACCGTGTCGTTTTTTTTTCGTCAAGTATCACGATTCGAGTCCTTTTTGGGTTCGCGCAAACATGCGAGCGCTTTTTTTTTGTTTTGTTGCTGCGATCGTTCGGACATTCGAAGCATCCGGAAGAGATGCGGCAAACGTGACAATACAATTTTTTTTATTTATTTTTTTATTATTTTTTTTTTTAAATCGTTCGGACGACGAAGAAACGTTTCACTTCGTCTCCTTACAGTATAAAAGCCGAAACGAACGAAAAAAGAAAGCGTTAAATACCTGATGTGAGCGTTTTCTGTGCATAGACGATACGTACGATAATACTAAGGGTGCAGCTAGCTAGATTTCTTTTTATCGTCAAACCAAAATCAGGCTTGATAAATCGCAAACCCCTTTTTTTAGGGACAAAAACGGACGTCTAGAGGAAGAACGAAGCCGTCGCGCGACAAGACGAGGGATGCAGGCGGTCAAAAATAGGGATTTCGGGAGGAAAACGGACGACGTCATTGGCGTAAAAATGAAATGAACGAACGACAGATGAAATTCTTTTCCACAGCAGAACCTGCAGTCGTTGGTTGTTGTTTTCCACGCTCCTTCAAGACAAACCGGTTGTCTTTGGTAGCTCAGGGCGAGGTTTAGCGCGGGTTAAGACAAGCCCGCGCGTCATCAAAACCGCCAGCTTTGGTTCTTGACTTGGCAAAGACGCAGAGTTCGGTTCTGGGGAGCCGGCACATGTGCAAATAAAGGTCCTTCCCAGCATTCCCTGCGGGCTTTTTGGTGTTTCTTCCACAGTTCAGATGAAAATGTAGTGACTCTTATGTTTCTTTGTACCTGAAACGACAAGAAAAATCTGATTATCTGACGCTCTCGGTTTTACACACGAACGAACATCAGATGTGTCGACGGAGTGTTTACCCGCTCTGTAAAGTGAATTCGGGAAGGGCTCCGAGAGACGTCAGCTGCTCTTCTAAGGCCACGATACGCAGGCCGATATAGCCAGAGGACAACAAGAGAAGAAACACCCTGCCGGAGGAAAACAACACGTCATTTCACACCCATCACGCTAAATATCCCAAACCACATTCCTGCTCTGCTGCATACCGGCATGATCGGACTAGTTCGCCCAGTAACCACTTCATGACAGGGATGCGTTTCTGTATTATTTCACGTCATGTGACTGAACACGTCAGATGAAATGATATCGGTATTTCGGACTGGAATAATGCGGTTGAAAAATGCTTGACGCGAGTAATGAAACTAATATTTAAAATTAGTCAAGGCATGTTTCCCACACATTTTGTTGTTAGTAAATATTTTAAATGTTTCTGTAACTGCTTTATAAATTAGTTTTGGGAAATATTGTGGACATTTTCTAAATTTAGTAAATATTTGTATAACAATTTGATTATTTTTTTAAAAAAATATACAAATATTTAATATATGTAAGTATTTTTAAATGTTTTATAAGTATTTTTATTTCTAAATTTAGTAAATATTTGTATAACAATTTGATTATTTTTAAAAAAAAATATACAAATATTTAATATATGTAAGTATTTTTAAATGTTTTAAGTATTTTTATTTCTAAATTTAGTAAATATTTGTATAACAATTTGATTATTTTTAAAAAATATTCAAATATTTAATATCTAAGTATTTTTAAATGTTTTATAAGTATTTTTATTTCTAAATTTAGTAAATATTTATATAACAATTTGATTATTTAAAAAAAAAATACAAATATTTAATATCTAAGTATTTTTAAATGTTTAAGTATTTTTATTTCTAAATTTAGTTAAATATTTATATAACAATTTGATTATTTTTAAAAATATACAAATATTTAATATATGTAAGTATTTTTAAATGTTTTATAAGTATTTTTATTTCTAAATTTAGTTAATATTTGTATAATTTGATTATTTTTTTAAAAAATATACAAATATTTAATATCTAAGTATTTTTAAATGTTTTATAAGTATTTTTATTTCTAAACTTAGTAAATATTTGTATAACAATTTGATTATTTTTTAAAAAAATATACAAATATTTAATATCTAAGTATTTTTAAATGTTTTATAAGTATTTTTATTTCTAAACTTAGTAAATATTTGTATAACAATTTGATTATTTTTAAAAAATATAAAACATTTAAAAATACTTAGATATTAAATATTTGTATAAGTATTTTTATATACACACTAAATTTAGGAAATATTTGCATAAATATTTGATAAATCATTTCTACATTTTTATTTATTTAATTAATTTTTTATACATTAACTCTTTTAATTTCTTGTGCATTTCATAAGTTCATTTTTTAGCAAGTATTTGTATAAATACTTTTAAGAAATATTTGCGTAACTATTTTCTAAATTTTATTAAATATTATAAATTAAATTTAAATTATTCAGTAACTATTTTATAAATTAGTTTAACTAAATATTGTATACACTATCAATTAATGTTTTAAAAAAATAATTGCATAAATATTTTACAAAATTATTTGTAGGACATAGTTAGGAAAAAATGGACTTTTTCATTTTAGTAAATATTTTCTTTAAGATTTATATCACTGATTTTTTTTTTTTTTTTTAACCTTGTATACATTTTCTAAATTTAATTTCATAATAAAACGTGAATAAACGTGTTTTTTCGTTCAGAAACTGTAACTGTTAGCGGGACTCACAGAATCAGGTAGATGAGGAGCAGCGTGTTCAGGTTGCTCACTTCCCTCTGGATCAGGAGCGATCGAGCCCTGTCCGTCACGTTCCACACCCACGAACTTCCTGCGGTGACAGGAAGCAGAATCTCCGTTAGCCAATCAAACACAACAGCGCTCAGAGTCGCGGACATACCGAGGGCAGCGGTCGTACCCGTGTGGTCCTCGGTGAAGCTGCGGTCGCGCTCCTGCGGCGAGCTCCTCGCGCTCGCGTCCGTTCCCGCGGCGCTCTCTGAAACACAGCAGCACACGCTACTTTAACACTCTCGTGCCGATGTCATCCGGCGGGATTTGAACAAGCAGGTTTGAACAAACCTCGTGCGAGTCTGGAGGCGGGAAGCTCCGGCTGCGGAGAAACTCGTCCTCCGTCCACCTCGAAGGAGTCGTCCAGACTCGACTGACTCGAGTTCTGCTGCCGGAGAAACACTCACAATCACATCTCCATACAGGAGTAAAAATATATCTTAAAAATATATTTTATTTATTATATATTATATATATATTTATATATTTGTATTATATTATACACACAATATTTTATAAATATTTGTGTGTACAGAACAGAGGAAATATTTATATAACCATTTTATAAATGGAAAATATTATTATTTTTTTTTTAAATAAACTTTAAATAGATCACTATTTTACAATTAATTGTAAATAATATTTGTATAATATTTATTGGTCTAGCAAAATTTATTTCTATTCATTTTCAATTCATTTTCTATTTTTTAAAATCGTTATAAATATTTATATATATATATAAAAAATAGAAAATTAATACAATATTTTCTAAAACTAAACTTTGTACATATTCGTATAACTTTAAAAAATTTTCATAAAAAAATGAGAATATATATTATAAATTAAATATTTATTTATTAATATATATTTATTTAACCATTTTTTAAATATACAAATATTTACAACGTTTATATTTAGAAAATATTGTATTCATTTTATATTCATTCATATATATATATATATATTTGAAATATTTGTATAGGTATTTTACAAACTATTTTAGGAAATATTTTATAAATTATTTAACAAAAAACTTCTATAACCATTTTATAAAATGTACACAATATTTTCTAAAAACTAAATTATTAAATAAATACTTGTATAACCATTTAAAAAAAGTTTTGATAAATATATATTATAAATTATTTTAAAGCAATATTTGTATAAAATAATTTAGCAAATATTTCTAGACCATTTTATAAATTAGAAAATGTACGCATTTCATACAACTAATTTATTTAGTAAATTTTTTTTAAACGTTTTTAGGATCTATTTGTATAAATGGGTAGTAATTTTTAGAAAATATTTAATATTGTTTTTATAAATTAGAATATGTATTAAATGTTTCCGTAAGCCGAATTATTCATTAAATATTTGTGTAACTACTTGACATTAATTTAGGAGTTATGAATGTATAGCGGTCATGTGACCTCGATCGGTCTCTTACCACGAGTTTGGGCTGATCGAAGCTGTTCTCGGCCGAGGAGAAGAGAGGGCTGCTGTTCGCACTTCCGTCCTGAGGATCGACAGCGTCGTTATGGCAACGGTCAATACGAGCACAGGAAGCATGTGATCAGTGACATCATCAGTGTAAACACTCACCTCCAGCTGAGGACAGACGGAGCGCAGGAGCTTGTAACATCCTTCCCGGTTCCGCAGAGACACGAACAAATACTGCAACAGACAGTTCACATTTCACACCGCAAGTAAGGGTAAGTAAGTAAAAAATAACATTAGTTCATATATATATATATAATGCAAAATGCATTTGTATTCATTATTTTACCAAGTATTATTTTTTATTAATTAATTCCTTATTTTTTACTCTTTAATTTTATGAATAATTTATTATAATTTCATTACATTTCAATAACAAATAAAATACTGTAATATATTTATTAATTATTTTTTAAATTAGCATTAATCAGTATATTTCACTACAGAACTTACTGTGATGTGTTTTTATTCTTTTATCAATTAATTAATTTTATTAATTCATTCCTGTATTAACAATGACTGAAATATATTTAAATTTTATTAAAATAATATTTTATTAATTTATAATATTAATATATATTTTTAATATAATATTTTATTAATTTATAATATTAATATATTTTTTATTAATATGTTTTATTAATTTATAATATTAATATACATTTTTATTAATATGTTTTATTAATTTATTATATTAATATATTTTTTATTAATATCATGTTTTATTAATTTATAATATTAATATATATTTTTAATTAATATTATATTTTATTAGTTTATAATATTAATATATTTTTATCAATATATATCATATTTTATTAATTTATAATATTAATATACATTTTTATTCGCATTAATCAACATAATTCAAAGGCAATTAAAAAAATGTTTTTTTTCCTCATTATGTTCAGAATTCAGTACATTAAAAAGATAAACATTTTAAACGAGTGCATTAGCCTCTGACCTTCTCCCCGTCGGACGTCCTGATGGAGATGGCGTTGGGCACGAGCAGCGCGGTGTTCTGCTTCTTCAGGACGCTCACGCCGGACACGGGAACGATCACCTGCGACACAAACAGCACTGGCCGTGAGACACACTCCTCCAGAACGCACGGCGGATCCCAGATCCACATTATTACCTTAGTGTCCTTGAGCAGCACCGACGAGAAGAAGCACAGGTTCCTGTCCGTGATGTACAGACGGCCGTGATAAGGCACTTCCTTCTGCAGCGCACAGATGTAGGCTAGAGAGAGAGAGAGAGAGAGAGAGAGAGAGAGAGACAGAGACAGAGACAGAGACAGAGACAGAGACAGAGAGAGAGAGAGAGAGAGAGAGAGAGAGAGAGAGAGAGAGAGAGAGACAGAGAGAGAGAGAAAGAGAGAGAGAGAGAGAGAGAGAGAGAGAGAGAGAGAGAGAGAGAGACAATCGTCACATGATCAACTCAAACGTGTGTGTCATATTGACCAGGTCATATTCCTCACCATGCAGCAGGTCCTCCGTTTCTGGGATTTCTGGGAAGAGTTTGTGGAATGTTTTGTTGTGCTTGATGAAGCTCTGAGGAGACGAGAGGAAACGGCAGTTAGAGTCGCTGTGGTTCAGAGAGGAAGAGAGCAGAGAGACGCGTCTTACACTTCTGGAGTTCAGACTCTCGCTTCGCTCCAGCGGCCGGTCGAGATCGAGGGTGTGAGACCTGCCAATAAACATCAGTAATTATTAAACAGGGATTTTTACAATATTATATACACATATTTTAGCAGGAATAAACACACTTGTACAGTATACTTTATATAAACCATTTTTAAAGAGATTTAATTGAATGTATCCTGCAAACAAGAATTAAAATATTTTTTTAAATATTATATACACATATAAATCGCAGTATTTATAATACTATAATATATATATATATATATATATATATATATATATATATATATATATATATATATTATATATAGTATTTTAAAATACTATACTATAATATAATAAAATATAATATTTTTTTAAAATGTTTTTTTCTATTTTAAATTAAATACATTTTTCTCACTACAAATATAATTGATTTAAAAAGGTGGCGTTTTATAATTTACGTTGATTTTCTATAAATAATAAAGTTTACATGCAATATTACACAAATATATTTTTATATTTTGAAATGAAATTATTCCTGAAAATACAAATAATTAAATATTATATGATAACATTTAATTAGTTTATTTTCGAAATTAAATATTGTTTATATTTCTATTTTAAAAATATTATCGAATGTATTTTTTTCCATTTTAATGTTTATAAATCATATATATATAAAATGTTTATAAATCATATATATATATAAAATGTTTATAAATCATATATATATATAAAATGTTTATAAATCATATATATATATAAAATGTTTATAAATCATATATATATATATATATATATATATATATATATATATATATAAAATGTTTATAAATCATATATATATTTATAAATCATATATATATATATATATATATATAAAATGTTTATAAATCATATATATATATATATATATATTTTTTTTTTCTTTTTCTTTTTTTTTAACCCCCATTTTAAGTTAATAAAATAAAAATTTTTCTGAAAGTGACATTTTAGATTTTAAAGGCCATTAAAATCCTGTATTTAAAAACAAAAACACACATATACATCTAATTAATTAATTGTTATTTTACAGAAAAATTGTCAATTTTATTTATTTATTTTTAACGCTTTTTAAGAGAGATTTTTTTTTCTTTTAATGTGCCATTATCTAAAAGAGCAGTGATCAGTTAGGTTGTTTTACAGTAGCAGACAGAATCGAGACGGTCAGCGGTGTCTCACCTGGGCAGGACCGGCCGGCTCAGGCTCTTGGCCTGCTGCTGAATCTCCAGCTGGGTTTCCTCCAAGCTCAAAGCTTTCCTGCTTCCCAGTTTACTTTTCGTCCTCCCCTTCTTCACCTTCCCGGGAATCGTCCCGGCGTCCACCGCATAACTGTGAAAACAGCGGAAAACCACCGTGAGCCTCATCCCGATCCGACCGCGAGAACGTCCAGAGAAACCTGACGCTCGCGTCGCTCTATATAAACCTTACGTGTTACGAGAACAGCTTATAAAACACTGTAAAGTGAGACAGATGGCCAATTGTGGTTATTTAATAAGGTCAATACCAGGAACTCAAACAGCTCGGGTTTATGAGTTTCTCTCACTCCGTCAGTGTAATGGTTAAACAGTCAAACACGCCGGGAAAGTAAATACAGTCGCTCTATAACAGCGCTCCCACTCCTCCATACCTGTACAGACGACATCCATTTCTGCGGGATAACCGTAAACTCAAAGATCTGTTCATCGTCCAAAAGTGAGAAAAAGCAGCACAAATCTGGCCTCAAGCCATAACGCCGGAGTCGACGCGTCGCCAAGAGCAATAAACCAAATCTCCGTCTAAACAAAGAGTTCTGTCTGAGCTGCTCCCAGTCTCTGTATGCAAATGAGCGTGGGCGGAGCTTCTGACCTCAGATGGTGTGAGCCGTCAGCTGATGATGTAATGGAACACCTGCAGACTCGCAGGTGAAAACATGCCCAGAGACGCTCTTGACAAGAAAACTTTCAGAAGTGAAAGTCACATTTCTGTAATTCTTCACCTGAAATGAAGCTTGAAACGTGCGATTCTGTTGCCTACACACACCACAGGTTCAAAACATTTCCCAGCATTCAGAGCTATCGGGTTTATGACTCGAGGACAAAGGTGTCGCTCGCTGGAATATATAGGTTAAAAGACACCGCGTGACATATCATAAAAACACTAGGCGTGCGGGCTCTGCGTCGCTCGACAGCTTCTGTGGGTGTGAAGACACTGTCGAAGGCCAGAGAAGCATTCCTGCGGGGGAGGGGAAGGGCTCGCGACACGCCAGAAAACAAGAGCTTGAAAGGATTCAGAATTCAAACTTCCTGATCATTTACTCCCCACATGAGTCAGCCAAGACGTCTTTCTTTAGCAGAGATGAAATTCAGGTTCAGGATTTTTCTCCATATAGTGGACTTCAATGGGGTTCAACAGGTCAGTTTCAGTGCAGCTTCAAAGACTCTACATGATCCCAGACGAGGAATAAGAGTCTGATCTAGAGAAACCGTCGCACATTTTATACAAAAATAAATAAACATTATATACTTTTTAACCACAAATGCTCGTCTTGCATTGCTGTGATGTGCCACACATCATGTCATCACGCTGGAAAGGTCACATGACGTAGGAGGAAGAACCAATCCAGTGTTTACAAAGTGAACGTTACAAAAAAACCAAAAATAAAACAATGATGACGGATGATTTTGAAGATGGAGAAAATGAGAGAGGTTATTCGCGTGACCTTTCCAACGTGATGACGTAATGCGCCTCGCAGAGAAAGAAGAGCATTTGTGGTTAAAAAGTATATAAATGTTATGTTTTTATATAAAATGTGCGATGGTTTCTCTAGATCAGACTCTTATTCCTCGTCTGGATCATGAAGATCTTTGAAGCTGCACTGAAACTGACATTTGGACCTGTTGAACCCCATTGAACCCATTGAACCCCATTGAACCCCATTGAACCCCATTGAACCCCATTGAACCCCATTGAACCCCATTGAACCCCATTGAAGTCCTGGAATGATTTCCTCAGAAACCTTCATTTCTTTTCCACTGAAGACAGACATCTTGGAAGACATGGGGGTGAGAAAATTATCATTCTGAAGTGAACTAATCCGTAACGTTCATCCAATCTCATTTTCCAAGTGACTTTTAAAGATGTTTCTTTGGTCTGTTTGACTATTTAAAAGAGAATAAAGATAGTTTGTGTTTACAGCGAGCTAAATTTGGACCTGTTGAACCCCATTGAAGTCCACTATATGGAGAAAAATCCTGGAATGTTTTCCTCAAAAACCTTCATTTCTTTTCCAATGAAGACAAACATCTTGATGACATTGAGGAGAGTGAATGATCAGGACATTTGAGTTCTTGAGTTTTAAGACTCGAGGAACTAACGTTCTGGCTAGAGTTCGCACGACAGACACGCTTTACAGAACTTAGCCAACTTTTGTTTGGTTGTTTGTGTCTTGAAACCTTCGGAAATTAAAGCGAACCCACGTATACACAAATACATTCAAAACAGGATCCGCAGCTGCATGATGTTCATCACTAAAAAAAGTGTCCATCATGTCTCAACAAATAAAAACGTAGGAATATCAGGAAACACATCATCGCTTAACGTCTTCTAAAGTGTACATTTCATTTAAATTACGCTTTTTTCTGACCTAAACACAATAGAACAGGAAGTAAACAATTAAAAACAACCACAAAACTTAAATTCTTTATGAGCAAAGTCAAAGACAGATCGCATGACGTTCACATCAGTGCATTTCACAGATTTAAACATGAGCAAGAACCGCAAAATTTATTTAAAACGCCGAGTCTCTCTGTGGAGGAAACCGTCAGATCACGTGTGCTTCACCTCAACCACACGCTCACTTTCACACAGTTCACTTCCCATCCCACGAGCTGCAATTCCGGTTAAGTGAGAATTTCCAAGTTAAATCTGTGAGCCGTTTCTCGTCTGAGGTGGAGTTGTGTATTCAGGAGGCTTTCACAGGAACTACCGCCCCAGTGTGGGCGTTTAGAGGAAACGCAGGTAAACACGCTCCTCAAAACGAACACATTCGGGCAGGCGTTATATAATTTAAACACCATGTTCAGTTAGTTTGACATTTGATCCAATGCCACAGGAAAATGAGCTACTCAATGTGACATTAGAAAGGATCTAGAGATCTTAGTCACACACTAAATGTTGTTTACTCATCTATTCAGTCCATTACGCTGCGCTTGCATTGCATTATCTCGTGTAAAACGAGCCAACTTCCACTCAGCCTCGAGACACGGCATGATTTGAAACGAAGAGCATTAAATATCCCCTGCTGATTCATTCCGACGCTGAAGATAAAGCCTTTCTTGATGGATATCTAATCCGGTTTGAGCCAAACAGTGGCATGAGACACTTCATAAACAAGGAAATGTGTTGAAGGTCAGCAGTAAACGCTCATCGCGCTTCCCTTCGTGCTGAGAATGAAAGTTCATTCTTTTGCAAACGACTAAAAAGTAAAAGTAAAAGGAATTTGTTTTGGGCTCGATTTGCTTCCGTTATGAATAAACGCAGATTCCCACGAAACTCGTTTTCAGTTCACACACACGCAACAAAAGCGTTTCGGATTCGGTCGGCTAAATCAAACCCGCGGCGACGCATTCCCAGCTGCTCCCACAGCCAACGTCTCCTACCTTCCCAAATCCTCACACACAAGCGCGTCCATGTGGCTCGGGTTCTTCTCGCTATCCGCTGCGACGTCTTCCCAGCTCTCGGACTCGCTGAACCACTTTCAACCAGTTGCTGAGCAATGAGGTCTAAAGGTTTCCTTTACAGCTGCTCCGTTACACAAGCCGGGCCGTCGGAAAAAATGAGATAATGAAGCACAAGGAAGCCAAAGTTGTAGCCGAGGGAGGGATAAAACAATCCTCCGCCGGCCCACTCCTCTCACGGCAGCTGGTGTTTCCTTGGAAACGAGCGGAGCAGTGGGTGAAGGAGCAGATCCCACAATGGCTCATTTAAATGCCATTGAAGGAATGCAAACTACAGAAGACATCCAAACAAAAGCCCACCTATTGTGTTTGTGATGGTGGTCAACAAACCCATGGGAAATCTGAGGAAAGACCTCCAACACACCTCCAGGCCCTTTTTTTTTTTGCAATGATCTGCATTGATTTGATTTTGCCAATGTTGGAAGGAAATAGTTGGGAAGTAAGCTTTTGCTGTTCCAGGTTCCTGGATTAACAAATTTTGTGATTAAACCCGGATATGCGACGGATTCTGATTTTGAGAGTACAAAATGGTTACGTTGAAGTTAAAGGATTAGGTTAATTAATTTCTGTCATTAATTATTCACTCTCACGTCGTTTCAAACCTTCGTTCATCTTCAGAACGGAAATTGTTTTTATGAAATCCAAGAGGCCTTTTTTTTTTTTCCTCATAAAAAGCAGCGTAATTACCTTCGTTCAAGGTCCAGAATGTGATAATTTCATTGCTTTCTACGGGAGAAACCTTTCGGATTTCATCAAAAATATCTTAATTTGTGTTCTGAAGATGAGTTACGGGTGTAGAGCGACATGAGGGAGAGGAATTAATGACTGAACTTTCATTTTTGGGTCAACGAACACTTTAAATAGCAAATATTACAAATTTTTATCAATTCCAAATCCAAACAAATGCAAAATCATACATGGAAAAAAGACTAAAACGCAGTTTCTATATATGTATATATATATATATATATATATATATATATATAAAAAATATATAAAAATATAAAATTATAAATATATAAAATATATATAAAAATATAAATTTATAAATATATAAAATATATATAAAAATATAAATATATAAAATATATATAAAAATATAAATATATAAATATAAATATATAAAAAATATAAAAATATAAATGTATAAAATATATATATAAATATATAAAATATATATATAAATATATAATATATAATATATATATATATAAATATATAAAATATAATATATATATATATAAATATATAAAATATATATAAAATTATAAATATATAAAATATATATAAAAATATAAATATATAAAATATATATAGAAATATAAATATATATAAATATATAAAATATATATAAAAATATAAATATATATAAATATATAAAATATATATAAAAATATAAATATATATAAATATATAAATATATAAAATATATATATATATAAAAAAAAATTCAAACAGGTTAACAGACACGGCATTACTCAACAAGAGTTTCTTGCTTTCACTGGTAATTCAGACTTTAAGATGTAGGCAATTACCAGTGAACCTTTTCTCCATCTGACCCTTGACCTCCTTCTGCCATGAAAAATCAGTAAGAGTCACCCCTGGCCTAATATAAGCCGCACGCACACAAGTTTCCAATGTCAGACAATGCAAGTCCACGCCTCACGGTGAATCACTGTGGATAACTTGAAGATCCTTGTTTTTCAGGCCTAGACAAG
>CM076086.1:46027862-46237862 GCA_038088235.1 Zacco platypus | reverse complement strand
TAATCTCTATTACTCTATCTATCTAATCTCTATCTATCCGTCTGTCTATCCATCATCTAATCTATCTATCTTACATCTAATCTCTATCTGTCTATATATCTAATTGCTATCTATCCATCCATCTATCTGTCTATCCACCCATCTAATCTATCTATCTATCTATCCATCTAATCACTATCCATCCTTCTATCTATCTATCTATCTATCTATCTATCTATCTATCTATCTATCTATCTATCTATCTATCTATCTATCTATCCACCCTTCCATTCATCTAATCTCTATCTATCTGTCTATCTCTCTTCATCTATCTAATCTCTATATATTCATCTATATATCCATCTGTCTGTCTATCCATCCATTCATCTAATCTCTATCTATCTATCTATCTATCTATCTATCTATCTATCTATCTATCTATCTATCTATCTATCTATCTATCATACATCTAATCTCTATCTGTCTATATATCTAATCGCTATCTATCCATCCATCTGTCTGTCTATCCATCCATTCATCTAATCTATCTATCTATCTATCTATCTATCTATCTATCTATCTATCTATCTATCTATCTATCTATCTATCTATCTATCCACCCTTCCATCCATCTAATCTCTATCTGTCTATCTCTCTTCGTCTATCTATCCATCTATATATTCATCTATCCATCTGTCTGTCTATCCATCCATTCATCTAATCTCTATCTATCTATCTATCTATCTATCTATCTATCTAATTTATATCTATCCATCCATCTAATCTCTATCTATCCATCTAATCACTATCTATCTATCTATCTATCTATCTATCTATCTATCTATCTATCTATCTATCTATCTATCTATCTATCTATCTATCTATCTTTCTGTCAGCCTTAAAGGAACAGTTCACACAAAAATTAGATTTTCAGAGTTTAGAGAGAATGTATAAAGTAGAATTTATTTTGTTTTGCGGTGAACTATCCCTTCAATCAAAAACCAGCCAATTCCACACACATTTCCACCCCATAACCGCAGACCAAACACACAAATGTTGCATCTCTCGAGTGTTTGGTGTGAAGATCGTCCCTGTCGCCAGCTCTATGGACAGATGGTCTCCAGGTTCTCAGCTGTGTCGCTTCACTTCAGGTGTCTGTCCTGCTCTCCAGTGTCACACGTAGGATCTCTAGCTCAAGGGGTTTTGGGTTTCCACTAAGCAGGGCTCAAAACTGCTCACCTGTGCAGCGTTGCCTGGCTACCCTCATCTTTAATTTAACACGCCAGACCCGACTACAGACGGCCGCGTAAGCCTCGGTCTTCACCATGCAGCAGGACTCTGAGAAGACGACGTGCGACTGCGAGCCCATGCAGAACGGAGAGGCCATGAGTCCGGACGTACAGGACTCCAAAGGTTCACCGGGGGACGAGGAGAGCCAGAGAGCCGTCCCGTCCGCACCGCCACTGCCACAGGAAACGTCACCGTGTCCGAGGCCCAAACTGGTGTTTCACACGCAGCTGGCGCACGGAAGCCCGACGGGACGCATTCATGGGTTCACCAACGTGAGGGAGCTTTACACCAAGATCGCAGAGGTGTTCAACATCTCGGCCTCTGAGGTACAGTGAGCCGTTGTCGTTTCAGACCCATTACAGTGTCCTTTTCAAGTCAAAAGATGAAATTCATTTTTTCTTGAGAACTCAGTTGGAGTTTGTTGGGGTTGATCTTGTTTACACAGGTGGTTGAAACTATTGCATTAGTTACTTTGATCATTATAGTTAGTTTTGATAGTTATATATATTTTTTTGATTACAAAAAGTACGTATATGGCAGCGGCTAGCAATTGAAAAACAATTTAAAATAAAAAAATAAAAGTTACATCGTCATTTGCGTAGTTTTTTAAAACAAAAAACGCCAAAATGTTCTCTCATATTGTGCCTTTCCATCAGTCTTCTCAATCCATGGGCCTATTAAAAAAATAATAAAAGAAATAATAAACAAACAAATGTGTGATGTAAGTGTAATATATCAATCAACTTGTACATTTTAATATTCACACATTTCTAATAGACTGGTTTTAGTACATTAATCAATCAGTTTGAAAAAAGTTACGTTTATCCCCATAGAGATGAAAATCTAAAAGAAATGGCCCCTGCTTGTTTATCACCAGTTCATCTTACATAACCGGTCAGTTTTATCTGTAGTGTTTTCTTCAAAAGCAATTCATTGTGAAAATCACACAGCCTTCATGGAAAATGTCCTTCAAGAACTTGTTATCAAAACACAGCGAGAGGTCAAGGCAAGAAAAGTGAGCAGTTATCTCAACTAAACAAACATGCTTCAGTTTTGAGTCGAAAGTTTAGCATGAAGAAAGACTGCATATAAACACTACATGCGTTACACACATTTATACATCTGAAAAGCTAAACATATCATTATATTAAGACTAGTATACACATAAAAACGATTTAAATGAAAACTAACCACTGCCAGCTCAGCTCTAAATACTAGCAAACTGGATTAGCATCTTTTAGCATATTAACTAGCATAGTTAAAAGTTCGTAGATCGTGTTTTAATCAACATGCTAACTCGATATTTGACTGAAAACACAACACTAGTAATATTCTAACTGGGTTACCATGAAAGTACTAGTAAACTACCACAGCGCCATCTGCTGTAGAGTCCCGCGCGCGACCTCGTTCACTATGGAAAAGAGCGGTAAATGTTTTGGTGTCTGTTTTCTCTGGCGCGAATCAATCAAACGAACCTAAATCTGCTGACATTGTCTTGTTTTTCCCCCACCAAGATTCTTTTCTGCACGCTAAACTCCCATAAAGTGGACATGCAGAAGCTGCTGGGGGGTCAGATCGGACTGGAGGACTTCATCTTCGCGCACGTGAGGGGAGAAACCAAAGAGGTGGAGGTCATTAAAACAGAAGATGCTCTCGGTCTGACCATCACTGACAACGGAGCGGGATACGCCTTCATTAAAGTGGGTGTTAGTGATCAAGTTACCCAGTGAGGGAATGTTCTCAGAACGTTCTGGCAATGTTCTCACAAACTTATGAACAAATGTTCTTAGAACGTTCTGGCAAACAAATGTTCTTAGAACGTTCTGGTAATGTTCTCACAAACTTATGATCAAATGTTCTCAGAACGTTCTGGCAAACAAATGTTCTTAGAACGTTATGGTAATGTTCTCACAAACTTATGAACAAATGTTCTTAGAACGTTCTGGCAAACAAATGTTCTTAGAACGTTCTGGCAATGTTCTCACAAACTTATGAACAAATGTTCTCTGAACGTTCTGGTAATGTTCTCACAAACTTCTGAACAAATGTTCTTAGAACGTTCTGGCAATGTTCTCACAAACTTCTGAACAAATGTTCTCAGAACGTTCTGGCAATGTTCTCACAAACTTATAAACAAATGTTCTCAGAACGTTCTGGCAATGTTCTCACAAACTTATTAACAAATGTTCTCAGAACGTTCTGGCAATGTTCTCACAAACTTATAAACAAATGTTCTCAGAACGTTCTGGCAATGTTCTCACAAACTTCTGAATAAATGTTCTTAGAACGTTCTGGCAATGTTCTCACAAACTTCTGAACAAATGTTCTTCCAGTAATAGAACGTTGTTTGGTGTTCTCAAAACGTTCGTTTATGGAACGTTAAAAAAGAACGCATTTTAACATATTTTATATGTTCATGGGTATTGTATTAGGCTTAATCTTTTCTTTTAGAGGATAAAGGAAGGCAGCACCATTGACAGAATAAAAACGGTGTGTATCGGCGATCACATCGAGGCCATTAACGACCAGAGCATTGTGGGATGTAGACATTATGAAGTGGCCAAGATGCTGAAGGAGCAGACGAGAGGAACGCCGTTCACCCTGCGCCTGGTGGAGCCAAAAAAAGCCTTCGGTGAGTCCGGATATTAACATCTCAGCAAATCTGACAACTGTTTCATAAAACAAGAACCCTCTCTTGTAGGGAATACATGATTTCAAACGGCACTCATCTATTGCTAGTAACAAAGTATGAACCATGTAGGTAAAACTCGCCAGACCTCATATTTAAGATTACAGCGCCATCGTGTGGTCAGACTATGAATAACACGCTTCTGCATGTATATTTACTGTTTAAATAATTTTATATGGCTAATTTTGTTCATTATAATTTCAAATTAATAGTTATCAATGTATTTATTTTAAAATATGTACATGTATAAAAATAATTATGTATTTAAAATCTTAAATACCTATTTATCTATGGTTTTGAACATTAGTAGGCTATATATATATATATATAGACACATACATATATACACATTTACACACACACATATATATATATAGACATACATATATACACATTTACACACACACACACATATATATATACATATATAGACATACATATATACACATTTATACACACACACATATATATATATATATATATATATATATATATTTATATATATAGACAGATATACATATATACACTTTTACACACACATATACACACACACATATATATATATATAGACATACATATATACACATTTACACACACACACACACACACACACACACATATATATATATACATATATAGACATACATATATACACATTTACACACACACATATACATATATATATATATATATATATATAGGTCTAATATATATATATATATATAATAGACCTTATTTTAAAGAAGACTATAGCACCATCATGTGGTAAAACTGTGGAAAAAGTTATGGCAAAGTAAATGAGTGGTATATTATGTAAAAGTATTTTTATACTAAAATATATATATATATATATATATAACATATCGATTGTCAGAATAATATCTTGCATTAAAATGACTTCAGAGCCGCGTTGTCATCGAGGAAATAGGCGTAATTGCAGTAACAAATAATGCGGAAGAGGAGATTTCCTGAAATTGTACTTTTCAATGGATTCCGTTTTGAATCACAGAAACGAACGGAAAGTCACAATTTCCAGCATCATTTCTCAAGGAAACGTGGCGAGGGTTCAGAGCGAGGCAGACAATAGTTAGAGACAACTTCTGTTGACACACACCGCTTGAGAAAGTCATAGTGTTTTTATCTGCATATGTAGAAGAAATCACGAACGATAGCCTATATATATATATATATGAGCTTGTAATTGTAATCCTCCTGCCGTAATTACAGTTTCTAAGCAGTAAATACTAATAATTAGTCGGCGGTTTTTCTTCCCACAGGTCTGAAAAACAAACACTAATCTCCATCTCTGCACCTCGACACGCTCGACAGACTGAGCAAATTCAGAATTAGCTTTAATATGCGGCGGCAGAAACGAGCGTGGCGGCTTCTGCTTTCTGTGACAGCAAATTACTGCTGTTAATAATTGAAAGGCCTTTGATTATCATTATAGCATTAGCTAATTGGGTGTTTTAGAGTGATGGATTAGCCTTTGTGAGAGAAAGGCGGGTAATTACACTCCCGAACGCGCACTGAATTCCCTCTCTGTGTTTGTACGTTGAAGATCAAAGCCCTAGCATGGCTAATCTGACGCTACTCTAGCTAAAAGTAGTGATTGCTGCCTACTTTTCAGTAGCATGACAGTAGTTTAGTTTAGCTTTCTACTTTAGCATTGTTTTTTTTTTTTAAAGAGATATTGCCGCCTCAAACAGCTTCGGTGCAGTTAGCTTTTTGTTTGTGTGTAGCATAGCTAATTTCTTGGTTTAGCTTGACCGTAGTTGAACTATACTGTAATTTAGCAGTGTTTTGCTAGTGCTAATTTAAGATAAAGTCAAGCTAACCTTCTGAAAGCGTAGTTAGCTATACTGGAAAACAACAAAATTGTAGCTTACTATTCAACGATCTCAAATTACAAGCGTTCAAATTAAACTAACAATCAAACATGATGGAAAAAATATGCATATTAATAAGTATAATTATAAATGATATAATTAACAGCAAAATGTATAAAACTATTTTTACAACATATTAATATTTATATAACATTCAAAATATAATACATATATAATAAAATGTTAATAATATTAATAATTAAATATGAAGTTCAAGCTTATATATATATATATATATATATAAACATTGTTTTTTAAGTAACAAAAGAAATATGATTGAAAAAATCTGCATATGCGCATAATAATATTACTGAGTGTAAATATAATTAAACATTGATATAATTAACATCAAAAATTTATAAAACTATTTTACAGCATATTTATATAACATATTCAAAATATAATAAATATATAATTAAATGTTAACAAATAATATTTAAATACTTATATAGAGTTAGGGGTTAGATTTAAGTTTTTAGCATATATTTTATTATTTTAAGTAGCAAAAATGAAAAAAAAAAGTTTTATTCTTTTTTTAAGTGACAAAAAAAGAAATATGATTAAAAAAAATATGCATATGTATATATATTTTGAATATTATTACTAAGTATAAATAAACATAAGAGCAAAAATGTATAACACAGTTTTTACAACACGTTAATATTAAAATATATATATTAAATATAATATAATACATTTATCTAATATATACAGATATTTATATAAAGTTTAGGGTTTAGGTTTAAAATATGCAAATCTTCTCTATTTTAAGTCATTTTTAGTCATAACCTTGATATATATATATATATATATGTATATATATACATATATATACACACACAAAAATGAAATTATGTGTATATATGTATATATATATATATATATATATATATATATATGTGTGTGTGTGTGCGTGCAATGATAATAATAGTACCATAAAATAAGAAATACAAAAACAAATTTAAAAAATTAATAAAATATAGATCTTACACGAACACAGACCCGCAGTGGATGTGAGCTGCACAAGAACACGTGATTTTCTCAGACATTTCCGAGCCATAAACAGGAAGCTGAGGCCTGGAATTTGATCTATTGATGATTCAATCTGTTTTCCTGTGCTTTTGTTGTGTTCGCATCCAAATGCAACCCAGATGCCAATCTGAAATGACTGAGATGTTTGATGTGTTTGTGTGTGGATCAGACATGATAGGCCAGAGGACGAAAGCGCCCAAGTCCAGCGAGGGCAAGATGGTGAGCGGGAAAGAGACTCTGCGGCTGCGCTCCAAAGGTTCGGCCACCGTGGAGGAAATCGTGAGTTCAGGGTGCAAATTCCAGGCCAACTTTTGCTTTCCAAACGTCCTCTGTTTCAACTCATCTCCGTCCATTTGTCTTTCAACAGCCCAGTGAGTTTGAGGACAAGGCCATCAGGAAAGTTGATGACCTTCTCGAGAGCTACATGGGGATTCGCGACCTTGAACTCGGTGAGACGAGATTCGACCGTTAGAATCTAGACGTTACCGTAAAAGGCTTGAGAAAACGTCCCTTCAATTCCCATGAATTCACGGCATTATATGATTAGCATTAGTTAAAGCATTTCTTGGCCCTTGGGATCGACTCATTCCAAACAATAAATAAAGATTAAGAGAGAAATGTTTATTTTTAGTCTGACTTCAGCAACGCAAGAATGTAGTGATAACAAGTATGTTTTTTTTGTATTATTATTAATAATATATATTATTATATATTAAATATATATTATATATTAATAATATATATTATATATATATATATATATATATTATTATTAAACAATAATCATTTCATATATATTAATGTTATATATAAGTATTTAACATGTATAAATATATATATATATTTTTTTTAATTGTTTTATATATTTATTACAATTTAAAAACATTTTAACTAATATTTATATATATATATATATATATATATATATATATATATATATATATTTATATTAATATATTAAATATGATTTTATTTTGTATATCTCAAGGCAAATAAACCATTTAAAGGCTTTTTAACAAATATATATAATAGAAAAATGAATATTAAATTGTTTTGTGTGTATATATATATATATATATATATATAATGTATATATAATTTAACCATAAAATGTAATTTTGTTACTTAATATACTTTAATATTTAAAAAAAATTTAAGTTATTTAAACTTATTTCAGAAAGGCAGGAATATTTTACACTTATTCTATTGTATAGAAGTCGTAACATGACATAAACCCCCTATATATGGCCTCAAACGTATGATTTTATTTTGTATATCTCAAGGCAAATACACCATTTAAAGCCATATTAACAAATATATATATAATAGAAAAATGAATATTAAATTGTTTTGTGTGTATATATATATATATATATATAAAATGTATATATAATTTAACCATTAAATGTAATTTTGTCACTTAATATACTTTAATATTTAAAAAAAAAAAACATTAAAAATTTAAGTTATTTAAACTTATTTCAGAAAGGCAGGAATATTTTACACTTATTATATTGTACAGAAGTCGTAACATGACATAAACCCCTATATATGGCCTCAAACGTATGCCTATATATATGTATGTGTGTCTATATATATATATATAGTCTTTCCATCATTCCAAAAAACAACAAGATCACATTGTTCGGAGGTGTTTTTGATTTGGTGTCTCACTCGTGTCCTACAGCGACAACTATAATGGAAGCCGGGAAGAACAAGCAGAACCCGGATGATTTCGCAGAGGCGCTTGACTCCGTTCTGGGCGACTTCGGCTTTCCCGACGTCTTTCTGTTTGAAGTGTGGGGCGCTCTGGGAGACGTCAAGAACGGGCGGATTTAAAGGTAACCCCTGGCCTAAAATATTTTGTAGAAGGGGAAAAAAAATCGTCCTGAAAGCTGCTTGTTGACATTTGTGGAAGAAAAAATAAACCAGGTCATCTCAGGAGCCGTTTATTTACATCCAGTCTTAAAAGAAACACACTCACAGAAAAGCATTAGCGACTCTGGACAAACGCCATTAGAAGCTCACGTGCTAACGCTATCTCACACGAGCACATGCTTTTCCTCCTGTGTTTCTTTTTTTCAGAGTAAGTCAAGACATCTGAGAGGTTGATTTGTGACACCTGTCATCTGTTTTCATATACGCAATCCTACCAATTCCCACCCTGATCCTGAGGAACGGAGAACGCTAAGGTATTAGCGGCTAAACAACGGGCTAATGCGAAATTTCAAGTGTGTAGAGCAGTTTGAAGTAGGTCAAACTGTATTTCCCACTGAAGTGTATAGCTAACTTGGGGTTAAAGCAATCTTTTAAGTGTTTTACATTATATATTTGACATTAGAAGAGTACAATCGAGCATATGATAGCAGACATTAGCTTAGCTTAGCCTTTGTTTGTTCTGTCTTTTGTGTTACTTACAAACACAACGTGTTACAGGTGAAATGAATGATCTTTTACGATTAATGAGATCTTGTGACACGAATGGCTTGTGTATATATATGAATTATCGCTTTTGAATCAATTATATGCACACATTTAATGTGTCGCTATTTAACTCAAATCTGCTAATGGTATTTGCGTATTGTATATCGTGTTTTACAGTGTACGTACCCCTTTTACATGACTTGACGTGACATATTTGAATATATGTAAAGATTAAAAACGCTCCAACAAATTGTGAGTCCGCGGACTTTTTGTACATTCGCAATTCATCGAAGAGAGTCGCTCACAAAACTCAAAAATTGACGCTATTTACTTTCTTAGTTCTTACTTCCGGAAGTAAAAATCTCAGTAATTTTTTAACGGTAACTTATCGAACACCGAAGACGTTGAAATAAAGCCGAAATAAAATATGAGTATTAGTCAAAATACTTAAACAACCAAAATAAGTTGAAATACAAAAATTACTACAACTAAAACCTGAATTATTAAAAACAAGCCACGCCCACTTTTCCACTCATGATTTGCAACTGCTTTATGTTCACTTTACAACCAACAAAAACGGTAAAAACGTGTTTCATATAGTATGATTGTGTGGAGCATGAATAAAATGTGGACGTTCAACAACCACCACCTTGTCATTATCATGTGACCTACAGCGTGCGTTGCGTCGCCATTCATGAATCCTCTCGCATGGCCTCATGGGAAAGTAAAGTGTCCATCGAATGCGTTCTTCTGAATCTTGGGAGTAAGTAGTCGGTCATCCGGGTATTTCTCGCATGCTGTTTTTCAAATACTATATAGTATTCGATTGTATTTCGATGGTTTATTTGCAGCTAGTCATGCTAATGCTTCACAGGAGGAATGAATCTCGTAACTGCTTTTCTGTTAGCCTAGCGCATGCTACAAGACATGTTTACAGTCAGTGACAAAAAGCCCTTATTGTACAAACTCACATGCTCATGCAGAGTCCAAGTCATCTCATATTTTTCTCAAGATACAAATGCCTCTGTATCTTGGGAAATTGGTGCACAAACAACCACAAACACATTTTGTTACACGCGAGAAATGGACTTGCTAGCTGACGAGCAATGGACATTGTTTGCCAAAAATCATCCCTACTAAAGATACAAATACTTGAGAGAACAATTGGCCAACGCAATCCAAACAAAAATGGGTTGAATAATGAGTTTTACATACAATATAAATACAAGATCAAAACAGATTACATCACTCTGACATCGTTTGATGCTAACCTTGTGTTTCCTCACCTGAGAAAAAAACAACTTTGTGCTAGAAATAATTGCTCGATTCCTCAAAAGACAAGAATGTTCCACAACAAGACGAGACATAAGCCAGAGTGACCTTCAGAGCTAAAGTTGGGTGTTTCAATGGCATTTTAACCGAGTGTGTGTGGTCTTCATCGTCTTATCAGCAAGGAAAAGGAGTGTGTATGTCTTGGAAGGGAGCCAAAACTGCAGTTTTCCCCAAATGTGTCGAGTTCAACGGCATGTTTGAGCTCTCTAGACATGGTGAACTAGCGTTTCTTGAACGTGTCCGACATAGGGGTATGCGATATATATACCACCTACTATAATATTGTAATTGTTGTTTTAATGACGCTAAAACATGCCTAGAGAGCGCATTCACTGCGTGACGTAGCCTTTTCGGTTTAGGTTAGGTTTAGTAAAATTGTTCGGCAGAACTGTTTTGCATCTCTGAGCGCAGTGACGTTTTGTTACTGAATGAATCAGTCCATTTGAACTAATCGGTTGAATGAATAATTCAATGGCTCATTAAGAAAGTCAAATTCTTTGTTCCTGAAATGATCGGCTGTTTTAAATAATCGGTTGAAAGAATGATTCAATGACTCACTCATTAAGAAATTCAAATTCTTTGTTCCTGAAATGATTGGCAGTTTTAATGAATCGGTTGAAAGAATGATTCAATGACTCACTCATTAAGAAAGTCAAATGCTTCCTCCGTGAAATGATCGGCCGTTTGAACGAATCGGTTGAATAAATGATACAATGACTCACTCATTAAGAAATTCAAATTCTTTGTTCCTGAAATGATTGACAGTTTGAACGAATCGGTTGAATGAATAATTCAATGACTCACTCATTAAGAAATTCAAATGCTTCATTTCTGAAATGATCAGCAATTTGAACGAATCGGTAGAATGAATAATTCAATGACTCATTAAGACAGTCAAATGCTTCCTTCGTGAAATGATCGGCCGTTTGAACAAATCGGTTGAATAAATGATTCAATGACTCACTCATTAAGAAATTCAAATTCTTTGTTCCTGAAATGATTGGCAGTTTGAACGAATTGATTGAATGAATGATTCAATGACTCACTCATTAAGAAATTCAAATTCTTTGTTCCTGAAATGATAAGCAGTTTGAATGAATCGGTTGAATGAATGATTCAATGATTCACTCATTAAGAAATTCAAATTCTTTGTTCCTGAAATAATTGGCGATTTGAACGAATTGATTGAATGAATGATTCAATGACTCACTCATTAAGACAGTCAAATGCTTCCTTCGTGAAATGATCGGCCGTTTGAACAAATCGGTTGAATAAATGATTCAATGACTCACTCATTAAGAAATTCAAATTCTTTGTTCCTGAAATGATTGGCAGTTTTAATGAATCGGTTGAATGAATGATTCAATGACTCACTCATTAAGAAATTCAAATGCTTCTTTCCTGAAATGATTGGCAGTTTGAACGAATCGGTTGAATGAATAATTCAATGACTCACTCATCAAGAAATTCAAATGCTTCATTTCTGAAATGATCAGCAATTTGAACGAATCGGTAGAATGAATAATTCAATGACTCATTAAGAAAGTCAAATGCTTTGTTCCTGAAATGATCGGCTGTTTTAATGAATCGGTTGAATGAATGATTCAATGACTCACTCATTAAGAAATTCAAATTCTTTGTTCCTGAAATAATTGGCCATTTGAACGAATTGATTGAATGAATGATTCAATGACTCACTCATTAAGACAGTCAAATGCTTCTTTACTGAACGAATCAGTCGATTTGAATGAAATGGTTGAATTAATAGGCTTGTTTGAGACCAACTGGCATATGTCGTCAAATTACCGCGAGAGCGATTCAAAATGGTCCGTGTAAATACATCTAAATGCCACTTCAGATGAAGCTTCAGTGTTTCCTCATCATTGCAAAGCTGGATTTAGTTGATACTGATTTCATTGGTAAAACCCTAATAGTGTCTGATCAAATGTAATAATTTAACATAAATGATGCACAGGGCAACAAAATTGCCATTATAAAGGTGAAGATGCACATAAAAGATATAAACAAACATATTGGAACTAACCACCGCACAAAATATGAAGAAAACAAGAACTTTGAGCCAGCACAATAACACACTCAGCAAAAGATCACCTGATCATCGTTATAGATAACGAGTTCAATATTTGACGTATTTTTCGTCAATTTCACACACCCCTAGTCCAACAACAGTCTCTTGGTCAGGCCGGCCGTCAGCTCCTCTCTGAAAATGATGCAACAAGAAAAGGGTCAAAAATTTGGTTTGGTTCCACATTAAATCTTTCCATGAGACGTTGAATCATCACAGAAGTTGAGCTGGATGCAAGTCCTGGTTTGCTCAACAGAACAAGACGACACAGGGATTTCTTGCACAGGTAAGGGCATATCCTCTCGTCTGCCTTTGTTTGGATTAGGCTGGAGGTGCTCCAAACGGTCAATCGTTCCTCCCAGTGAGGCACGCGTGAACCTGCGGAAGGACGTCGAGAGCGTCGGGTAGAGGGTTATGATCGAGCCGCGGGACCAGTCCATCTTGGGCGAGATGCGTTTCAGTACGGAACGTCGGAAGAGGATGTAGACCCAGGGATCCAGGACCTGGTTCCCCGTCGCAAAACGAAGCCAGAGGAGCAGGTAGCGAACTTCGAGCTCGCTGCCCGACAGCACGGTCTGCGCAATAAACACCTGTCGAAAGCAGAAACAGTGAGAGGACGGAGAATAAGTGCACAAACATCGAGCGCGAGCCAACTCTCAAACTCCACTCGAGTCCGTTAGTAAAATAAACAATTGGGGGATTTGTCACGTTGAAATGTTTATAAAAATGAGTGGATTTTTGCAATGAGAATAACCAGAAGGTCATCTGGGGTTTTGTGAAATACAGTTTACAGGAACATTATTACTGGCATCATTTTTTTAACTTATTTTCATGAAATCTGACAGGAAAATATCAAGGACATCTTTCAGCCTAAAATCAAAAAAGTAAGAAAACTTATTAATCTCCAATTCTCATGATCATAATTCAATTACAACGTTTTTTGTTTTTGGTGTAAATGAAATATTCTGCAATTTAATTAATGATACTTAAAATGATCAATTTAAAAATAGTATTTAAAAATAATTTAAGTTAAAATAACAGAATTAGTGGGGAAATTTGCTTTTAATGGTCATAAAAATAATACTTTCATTTCAGTGATCTGATTTATCATATTATTAACAAACAGGAGATACAGGAAATAAAACAAGTGGTGCGAGGCCAGCTGTGTTTCTCATCTGGACACCGCAAAGCTTTTTTTAGGATGAAACCGGCTGCTCTCACACGACCTTTTTGGATATTTTTCCAAATTCCAGCAAGATCTCAGCAAGATTTGTTGTTGACATGAACACTTAGCAATAATGCAGTGAATACAGCGGTAAAAGTAGTGAGCTAAGCAGTTCTAAACCATTGACCTTTGCAGCGTTCACTCGACAAAACACACACACACACACACACTCACTCACTCGCACACACACACACACTCGCACACACACACACACACTCGCGCACACACACACACTCGCACACACTCACACACTCGCACACACACACACACACTCGCGCACACACACTCGCACACACACACACACTCGCACACACTCGCACACACTCACTCGCACACACTCGCACACACACACACACACTCGCACACACACACACACGCACACTCTCACTCATACACACACACACACACACTCGCATACACACACTCGCACATGCACACACGCACACACACATGCACACTCTCACTCATACACACACACACACACTCGCACACACACACTCGCACATGCACACACGCACACACACATGCACACACACACACACACTCACTCACACTCTCACACATACACACACACTCTCACACATACACACTCACACACACACACACACTCGCACATGCACACACAGACACACACACACACGCACACACACACACACACACTCTCACACATACACACACACACTCGCACATGCACACACACACACTCGCACACACACACACACACTCGCACACACACACACTCACACACACACACACACACACTCGCACATGCACACACACACACACTCACACACACACACACACACTCGCACATGCACACACACACACTCACACACACTCACACACACACACACACAGTGCATTCGGTGGAACGTGACAGAAAGATTATGGTAAGTAGAGTTTCTGCCAAATAGCTTCTATAATTACTGCTAAGTAAATCTACATTACATATGTTTAATATATCTTTTAATGTATATGTCTTTATTTATAAACAATCATAAAGTCATATATTTATTTATAGTATATATTTATTTCACATCATGGACTTGAAATGAAATATAAACATTACAAAAATGTACACAGACATACATATACACACACATATATATATATGCCATAAAGTTATGCTCATAACCGTGCTATTTTGGCAGAAGCTATGATTAGCGTGGATGATGGGTTTCAGTTATCCAGCGGTCATTCCCAGGTGAACCAGCACAGCGCCACAAACAGTCTGAAGCAGTCTGATGAGTGAGCGAGTGTGAATGGTGGTCACTGTTAATTCGGATCACAATCTGAATTACCCATTAACCGGACGGGTTAATGACTCGTCTTTACTCGCCTCAGTCTAGACTCCTGACATAGGATGTAAATCCAGGGGTCACATATCTGATTGCAGGTGGCCAATCGAAGGTAGAACAGAACGCTATAGGGGTCGACGGCTACGGAGGACACGACGGTCTTCAAAATGTACATCTGTCCGGGAAAAACAAGGTTAGATGCGTCACAGATCACTTCCCAGAGAGCGTGTTCCCGTTTATCTCATACATCATCATGACATCATCACACAAGCAGAAAGGAGTTCGAGAGAGTTTATTCCCATTTCAGATTACAGATGATTGGCTAAAAGTTTCAGCTGTTGGACGGTGTTTATGTAACTATGGACCACTTTTAGATCTGTGGAGTTCCAGATGTAACACTTTATTTCAATCGTCCACTTTAGACACTAATGCTACAAGTCAACAGGGTCGGGGAGTAACGAAATACAAGTAACTTAGTGACGTATTTAAAATACAAAGTTTGAGTCACTGTGTTTCATTACAGTTTCATTTTAAATGGGTGGTAATCAGATTACAGTTACATCTGAAAAGTGTTTTAGATTATCAAAGTGATTACTTTGAGTTTTAATGTCATTTAAACAGCGATTGGTGATTCTCTGACT
This sequence comes from Zacco platypus, assembly GCA_038088235.1. Lineage (NCBI taxonomy): Eukaryota > Metazoa > Chordata > Actinopteri > Cypriniformes > Xenocyprididae > Zacco > Zacco platypus. The sequence continues at coordinate 46,221,977 of CM076086.1, read as the reverse complement.
CTGACCGTCTGAAAAAGAGTTAAGATTCATGTTTTCCACTGTTTTCATGTTTTGTGAGTCATTTTATAATTCACTCGTCACTGCAACTTTTTCTCACAATTGCAAGTTATAAAGTCAGAATTAGGAGATATAAACTTGCAATACTGACTTTTTTTCTTGCAATTGTGAATTTAGTATGAGAGTTTATATCTCATAATTCTGACTTTTCTCAATATTGCGAGTTTATATCTCATATTTTCTGACTTTTCTCAATATTGTGAGTTTATATCTCATAATTCTGACTTTTCTCAATATTGTGAGTTTATATCTCATAATTCTGACTTTTCTCAATATTGCGAGTTTATATCTCATAATTCTGACTTTTCTCAATATTGCGAGTTTATATCTCATAATTCTGACTTTTCTCAATATTGTGAGTTTATATCTCATATTTTCTGACTTTTCTCAATATTTTCAGTTTATATCTCATAATTCTGACTTTTCTCAATATTTTCAGTTTATATCTCATAATTCTGACTTTTCTCAATATTGTGAGTTTATATCTCATATTTTCTGACTTTTCTCAATATTTTCAGTTTATATCTCATATTTTCTGACTTTTCTCAATATTTTCAGTTTATATCTCATAATTCTGACTTTTCTCAATATTTTCAGTTTATATCTCATAATTCTGACTTTTCTCAATATTGTGAGTTTATATCTCATAATTCTGACTTTTCTCAATATTGTGAGTTTATATCTCATATTTTCTGACTTTTCTCAATATTTTCAGTTTATATCTCATAATTCTGACTTTTCTCAATATTTTCAGTTTATATCTCATAATTCTGACTTTTCTCAATATTGTGAGTTTATATCTCATAATTCTGACTTTTCTCAATATTGTGAGTTTATATCTCATAATTCTGACTTTTCTCAATATTTTCAGTTTATATCTCATAATTCTGACTTTTCTCAATATTGCGAGTTTATATCTCATAATTCTGACTTTTCTCAATATTGTCAGTTTATATCTCATAATTCTGACTTTTCTCAATATTGCGAGTTTATATCTCATAATTCTGACTTTTCTCAATATTGCGAGTTTATATCTCATAATTCTGACTTTTCTCAATATTGTGAGTTTATATCTCATATTTTCTGACTTTTCTCAATATTTTCAGTTTATATCTCATAATTCTGACTTTTCTCAATATTGCGAGTTTATATCTCATAATTCTGATTTTTCTCAATATTGTGAGTTTATATCTCATAATTCTGACTTTTCTCAATATTTTCAGTTTATATCTCATAATTTTGACTTTTCTCAATATTGCGAGTTTATATCTCATAATTCTGACTTTTCTCAATATTGTGAGTTTATATCTCATAATTCTGATTTTTCTCAATATTGTGAGTTTATATCTCATAATTCTGACTTTTCTCAATATTTTCAGTTTATATCTCATAATTTTGACTTTTCTCAATATTGTGAGTTTATATCTCATAATTCTGACTTTATAACTCACAATTGCAACTTTATATCACGCAATTCTGAGGAAAAAAGTCAGAATTGTGAGATAAAAACTTGCAATGACCTTTTTTGTGTTTGTTCCACACTTATTAGTATTCCAAAGTATTCTAAAGTATTTAGATTAAGTTACTAAACTTGAGTAATGTAACAAAATACGTTACAAATGACTTTTTAAAGCATGTATTTTGTAATCTGTAGTGAAATACATTTTAAAAGTGACCTACCCAGCCCTGCAAGTCAACTACAAGTAGACAATCTGCTCAATATCTGCTATTACTTTATATTGATGCTTCTCAACTTACATTCTACTGACTAGTACATGTCAACTTACTCTACTAGCCCTAACCTAACAGTCTAGTTATGAGAGCTAATTTAGCACACGATTGGCTAACGATGAATGCTTTGTTAAAAATAATTTGAGTGTGTGTTTGCTGGTGAGGACTTCCTGTCCTTCTCCTCAACAGGAAATAGCTTTTTCCCATTAGTCTTATCAGCAGTTCTCACACAACTCCTTCAACTTGCAAAACATGGAGCTTTTCCTGTGCGAAGAACCTCTGAATGCGTTATTTGACAAGTAAACCGTCTGACTTCATGACCTCCACCTGTGTGTCGCACGTTTCTGCTCTACATTTACATAAACGAATACTTAACAATAAGCAGGACTTAAAACAAGCACCGTGACCGACAATTAAAATGGATTGAGATGATTGCAAGAAGCAGTTCTCATAATGTCACGCCACAAGTACGTACCAGATGCTGCCAACATCTGGATCTAAAAGGGGTTGCATTTACAGAACAGCATGTCAAGTAAACAGATAGTTTGAAGTCAGATAAGAGCTAGACATGCCTAAAGTCTGTGCAGTTAAAATGAGATACGACGACGTTGAAGGCAACTTTTTGCCTTTTTTAGTGACTTGAGACTGTTCCCAACATGGTAAGCTGCCTAAGTAGGCGTAATTTCAAAGCTTTTCTAAGGATGTAGCCAACATAAATATCTCCAAAAAGATGCTTTCCTTGAGCTAAATTGTAATGCAGATGCCTTTACAGTGAAGGACACACTTAAACCAGAATGCATTGTGCTGAGCTTAATGAAAAATGCATTCAAGATGGTGGATGAGACATTTAAATCCATCAAAGTTAAATAGTTCCAATTCCAGTTTTTATGCATTCAAGAGTCAAACTCCACTGGAATCAATTGTGTAGCGCGGAAGAAGTTGCGTTCGAGTTAAGACGCTCAATCGACAGCATTTGTGGCATGATACTGATTACTAATAATGCCATTTTAGAAGATGTAGAAAGCATAAATGAGAAGCTTATAGCGGTTTTTCCTCCGTTCAAACTTGAGTTGTATTATTTGAGATGATTTTTTACAAACTAAAACCATGTTGGCATGTTTGTTTACTTCTTGTAGCTACACTATTGAAAGTGAGTGTTTTGATGTTTACGAATCTCTTCCAGGGGAGGAAAAGTGGATGTTCTTTATGTGGGAATCAACATTATGGCACAAATGCTTTATCGATTTAGCTTAACTTCTACTTGTACAGAACCCCATAATATTCCATAAGATTGAGTTTCCATCCTGGTCGCCTACTATCTAGGTATCTTGCACTCTTAAAACTAAAAGGTTCTTTATTGGCGTCGATGGTTCCATGAGGAACCTTGGAACATTTCCATTGCATAAAATGTGAAAAGTTGAAAAAGGTTCTTTAGGTGTTCTTCACACTAAGAAAAAAATGGTTATTTAAAGAACTGTTCACTGAAAGGTAATTTCGGGAACCAAAAAAAGGTTCCTCTAAGCTTTTCTCTAAGGGTTCCATGGAACTTAAATGTTCTTAATGGAACCACAGATGTCAATAAAAAACCTTTACTTTTAAGAGTGCAGTGGAATGGAGGTTCTATAGATTTTTTAAACGTTCTTCACACTAAAAAAATGGTTCTTTTAAGAACTGTTCACTGAAAGGTTATTTGGGGAACCAAAAATGGTTCTTCAAAGGTAGGGGTGTCCAAACTCTGTCCTGGAGGCCCACTGTCCAGCAGAGTTTAGCTCCAACCCTAATTAAACACACCTGAACCAGCTAACCAAGGTCGAACTAGGCACACTAGAAACTTATAGGCAGGTGTTTTGGAGCTGGTTGGAACAAAATTCTGCAGGACAGTGGGCCTCCTGGACACCCCTGTTCTAAGGCATTGCTGTGAAAAAAAAACAACCTTTAAGAGTAGATTTTGGAAACAGCTGGTCAATTTGGACTTAGTATCGAGGAACTCACCAGTAAAGGGCACCAGCAGATGGAGGCGATGGCCATGATCAAGATGAGCTGCACCATCATCTCAACTTCATAGTCTCGCCTCCGTTGACTGCCGTCCTGTCCGCAACACACCCTCAGGAGGGTAATCACGCTCACAGTGTTGAGCAGGAATGACACGGCCAGAGACAGTAGGCCGATGAGCGAGAAGATCAAGCTGAAGGTCATGTCTAGAGGTTTGGAGCTGATGTTGAGGAAGCACCAGGAGCCAGGCACCTGGAGGTGGTAGTTTCCCAACCCCGCCAACGGCAACAGGCTGATGCAACCGGCCGTGACCCACACCATGGCCACCAATGAGCACGCTCTCGAGTTGGACATGGCGGTGGAACGTGAGAAGGGTCGGTTGATGCCTATGAACCGCTCCATGGCCATGGCGGCGCCGAGAAGCAGCGGGCAAAGTCCGTAGAACACCATGGACATGCCCATGAAGTTGCAGAAATGACAGTGAGGGTCCAGCTGGCGCCAGTTGAAGTGCGTGATGTGGAAGGACACCACGATGGACCCGGTAACCAATAGTCCCATGAAGTCGGTAAACACCAGGCCGCCGAGGAAGAGCAGGAACGAGGAACGAGAGCGGCTCTTGGTGTGGTGGAACGTCTTGGCCAGAACCACCAGGGCGAAGAGGTTGGAGCTCAATCCAAGCCCGCTGAAGACCGCTGAGAAGTACGCGGAGGTGATGGTGTGGTTGTATTTGAAGGGAGGGGTGTTGATGGAGAAGCAAAGCGGAGTCGCGTTGCTTGGCGGGACCATTTTGTCGATGGAGAACAATGATGAGTCCTCTTCTCTAGGGAGTTTATTTCATCCTGTGGACAGAAAGACAATGGAAGGGTTAGTTTACCCAAAAATTATTTCACGGATTACTCAGCCTCATGTTGTTCCAAACCCATAAGACTTTCATCTGAAATTGAATACTTGCCTACTATATAGCATGCCTAGAGTAGTAGTATGTCTGAGTACATAGTAGGTGACACGTGGAAGATGTAGTACGTCCGAATTTTGTTCACAATCACACTATATGGAACGTTTTTTAACAGTTGTGAAGTAAATTTCAAACAAAATGTCGTACCTACTACAGCAGCCCAAGTCTTCTGAAGAGACACGATCGCTTTACATGATTGGAATCTCCATACTTGTTTGACGTGGAAGATCAAACCTGCGTGACAAGCAATTATGGGTGAGCGTCTATAACCAAATTTGAGAGCTCTATGTATGTTCAATAATCAGGGTTTCTATGTATATAAGCCTATATATGTATTTATGTGCATTTTGGGTGAATAAACTTTCATTAAAAATATCTTCATGTGTGTTCCAAAGATGAGTGAAAGTCTTATGGGTTTGGTGAGTAAATGATCCCAGAGCTTTCCTTTTTGGGTGAACTAAACCTTTAGTAAACATTGGTAAGCGGTGTATTTGCTAGGATTGTGTGCTTATGTATGTCCATATGACTCATTTCGTTTTAAAAGATTGTTTTGCTAGCAAACGGGAAAAACTAGTCACATCCCTGTTGTTTTCCCAATGTCTTGTGCAATAGTACAGGACTCATGATTCTCAGCAGACATTCAACCGCAAACAAACTAAAACATGGACTATGATGGACAAAATGTGTCAAATTTGAAGTCAACAGGAAATGTCAAATATCTGACGAGTGCAACTTACAAATGAATTAATTTATTGTGATGGTTTCTTTCAAATATGTAAGATCATAACAACAATAAACAGTAAACTGTTAGTTAGACAAACTGTCTAAATATGTCACCAGTGTTCATTTCTGTATATTATTAAGAGTATAAACTATATATAATCGCATCTTAGTAAGACATACTAGCATCTGTTGTGTCGTTCATTGCCTGCGAAAGGAAGGAAGCATCTGGAGGCCGCATTTGAAGGAGCCGTTGAATTGGGACATCCTTTATTGAGCTGCTGTGGCGCAATTGGCCTTCGAATGATGCAGCTATCATGCTAATTAATGCTAGCAATATGTTATAACACGTTAGCAATGTGCTAAGTTATGCTATGTTAACCATGTTAGCAACATGTTAAAAGAACTATGCTAGAAATTTGTTACATCAGGCTTGCAACATGCTAATTCATGGCAGCATCATGCTACCAACATGCTAATCATGCTAATGGTACGTTAAAACATACTAGCGATGTGTTAAGCCATGCTAGTAACATGCCAAATCATGCTAGCAACATGTAAAATCAAACTAGCAATGTATTAAGCATGCTAGCAAAATGCTAATTATGCTATGCTAGCAACATGCTAAAATGCTAATAATGTGTTAAATCATGCTAGCTACATGTAATTCATGCTAACAACATGCTACTCATGTTAACATGTTAAAACATGCTAGCAATGTGCTAAGTTATGCTAACAACATGCTAATCATGCAAGCAACATGTTAAAACAAGCTAGCAATGTGTTACATCAGGCTTGCAACATGCTAATTAATGTCAGCATCATGCTACCAACATGTTAATCATGTACGCTAAAACATACTAGCAATGTGTTAATCCATGCTAGTAACATGCCAAATCATGCTAGCAACATGTAAAATCAAACTACCAATGTATTAAACATGCTAGCAAAATGCTAATTATGCTATGCTAGCAACATGCTAAAATGCTAATAATGTGTTAAATCATGCTAGCTACATGTAATTCATGCTAACAACATGCTACTCATGTTAAAACATGCTAGCAATGTGCTAAGTTATGCTAACAACATGCTAATCATGCAAGCAACATGTTAAAACAAGCTAGCGATGTGTTACATCAGGCTTGCAACATGCTAATTCATGTTAGCAATGTTCTTTTAAGTTATTTCAAACTTTCAGATGAGGCTTTGTCAAGTTCAACATCAAACTTGGTTCACAGACGTATTATTATAAAAACATTCTATGTAATGAACCTAACCTATTAATATTAATAACAATTGTCATAATTATCATAAGAGCATTAATTTATTTAGCCTATAATATTACTAACATAAAAGCACTCTGAATGAATGAAATGAATGAACAGCGCTCTCTTCCACTCTCATTACCCCTTGAGCAAGACACCAAACCCCCAATCACACCCCGGGCGCTCACAGCTCTGGGTGTGTGTTCGCAGTGTGTGTGTGTGTGTGTGTGTGTGTGTGTGTGTGTGTGTGTGCACTTGGATGGGTGAAATGCAGAGTACAAATTCCGAGAAACATACTTTCATTAAGTAATACAGTTAACGTGACCTATTATTATTATTATTATTAATTATTATGATTCAATCATTCATCTATTAACAATTTTAACTTGCCTAACCTATTATGATTAGCATAAAACATTCTTACATGAAGTAATATAATTAACCTGACCTATTATTATTATTAATAATAATAATACATGTAATTACTTATTAATATATTATATCGCTTTTGCCACTGATTATAAAAGCATACATTACATTGATTTTAATACGCAGCCACTCATTATTTATAGCTTTAATATAAATGTATATTTTGGATTCTTCTGACTGGATAAGATCTAAAGCATTTGATGCAACCATAAATAGCTATATTACTACTACTAATAATAATAAATGCTTCTATTTACTGAAACTTAGTCTCTTATTAGTATCATTATATATTAAGGCCACGAGTTCGAGATTTTAACATGAGATATCATTAAGATATCTTAGACATCCTTGTTGCTTTATTTCCCATCGTTCCAAAACAAACCCAGCATTTGTATACGTTTCCTGGATCTACATTAAAAGCAGCAAGATCTCATGCATGTCTAAATATTGAGCCAGATCTTATTTAAAAACACAAATTGGTCTGCGGTGTTTCCCTAAGGAATGTGAAGTAGCTCCTCTCCACTTTGGCCATTAAACATGAGTGGCTTCATCCACAAACCCCTTCAGATCGATACCTTAAGTGCCGTTACCTCAGCCATTATTTTTCATCTGGCAAAACGTTCAAATACATTCGGGGACCGCGGATGCCGTCTCCACTCGTGGGTTCCTGTAATTGCTGCTAATGAGGATACAGGAGACAGAGAGCCGAGGCTGGTGCTGGTGTTTATGACTCTCTCTCTTAGCAGCGTAATTCCAAAACAAACTCCATTAGCCAAACAGAGACCTTTCCACGGCGCACTTGTAATCGAATTCGATAAAATGAGGCCCAGAAATGAGCTTAGCGCAAGTCAGTCCCAGAGAGTGGGCTGGGAAACCTGGGATTCGTTTCCATAAGAACTTCAAGCTGCATCTAGATGTGTGGAACATCAGCAAAGAGATGGGGAACATCACTTATCCAATAAGATTATGTTGTTTTGTTGCATAAACACACCATTATACCTCATACATCACTTTAGAGATCTTATTATTAACGGCTTCTTTTGAATGGACATGATGCTTTGGAAAGTTTCTTTTAAATGGTTGCGCACCAGATAGTGAACTAGACAAGCCTAGAATAGAATATTATGAAATGCATCAAATGTTAGATCAAACAACACAAAGCACTATGGGTGCTCAATCATTTTAAGCGTGCATTTAAAAAAAAAAATAAAAAATATGCGTTTTAAAAAGTTGATTTTGTCATATTTTCAAACTCAAGATGAAATAATCTTTAAAAAAAATAAAAAATCTGATTGTATCATACGTTTGCGCCACATACAAAATTTAATCTATATAAAATATGATGTAGCTGTTTTAAACTAAGATAAGCTGAGATAAAAAAAAAAAAAACATATACAGCGTCATTTTTCTTACCTACCTTAAAAACCCCACCACTTTACATGTGATTCAGTTTTGGCATTAACGTTTGACAAGTTTACAACAACAAAAAAAAAGATAGTTTTAGCAGAAGCACAGCGAGTAAAACCATGTACATCTAAAGTAAACATAAAATTCCTTCGCGCCACGCAAGACGAGTTCAAAACGTCACATTTTACCTCAGAAACCGATCAACTCCGGCGCGCGCTCCTTCAGTCTCTCCAGAGATCCCGAAGCTCTGCCTCCATCACCTCCATCCTGATAACTCTCAAACTCCTCTGCTCTTCGGTTCAAATACGCGCATGACTGTGATGATGATGATGATGATGATGATCCCGTTCCTCCTTCCTCGCGCTTTAGCTATTCCCGGAAGAGTCGCGGGATGATCCTGAAAGAATGTTTGTGCCTTAAACTAAAATAAATAGAAGAAACTCTCCGATATGAAATGGAAGCCCATCTTTTTTTTCCTTATATGACGGGCTTTCATTCGACTTGGGCTGAAATATTTAAACATATTTTCGATCAAACTCGTTTGTGGTGGTATAATCTGTGTATCAGCAGACTTTAATATTGCATGAACGGATATTGATTTTTAGGGAAATGCTCTTGCATCTTTACATTTTAATAATGCACTACTGTGGAAAACGCTTTTTAAACACTTTTTGTTCGTGACTAACAGATCAGGACATATTTCTAAATGCATTAAAGAGGAGTAATCAAGATAACCAACAAAAACCTAAAAGGTTTCCAAAGAAATCTACTTCAAAGGTCCTTCTGCAAAATATTAGCGCTAGATCAGAAACTCCTGCGGGGTGAAGCTAAAAGCCTAAATCAGCATAATGACTGCAATAAATAGTCAGAGCTGATAGGTCCTTCAGAGGACATATACTGTCTGTTTCCAATTAGCCGAGGGATCATTGTAGCATAGCATGCTAAATGCCTCCGCTAGCATTGAGAATTCAACGTGTGTTGCCGCGCGATTAGCTGCGACCACAATGCTAGTTGTTTTATAGCTTTATCTCTCTCTTTTGATTCATCTATGGAACAATCAGTGTTTACTACAGTAAATAACGTTCAGCTAACGTTCCCTCAACGTTCTTCCAGGCCACGTATGCCGTCAAAACGTTAACATCTGTACATCACTAATGGAACGCTTTTTTAAAAAATGTCACTACTTGTTTCAGAATGTTCAAGGAGGATTTAAAAGCACCGTTCCAATAACATCTAGGAGAACAATAAAATGGAATGTTTAACCAAGAGACAGAACATTCGGAAATAATGTTTTCGTGACATATTTTTGTTTGCTGGGTCATTTGACATCATGCAACAATAAACATTCGCAATCAGCGCTGAACATCTGCCGCCTACGCAATTAGCGAGAAAAAACACACATTCTCTGCATAGTTTGGGTTTGTAAATAAACTCTAACGTAAAGGCATATGTTTATTACTCTTGTGTCTTTGATGATTAATGCTATTCACGGCATCAGATGTTCTCGTTCTTCACCAGGCCTGCAGGTTCAGCAGATCACTCCTCTCATGAATAACACAAACCATACGACCCAATGAGACGCTATAATCCAAACACATACAGCTGAACTTATGACCTGATTTACTTTATGCTACCGACTTTTATAGCACGTCGACGGTTATTTGCAGACGCTGACTCTCGGCCAAGTTCAAAGCAGACGTTAAGAGTTTTATAACTCATCTGAGCTATCTCTCAGACTGGTGATTGTGAACCGAGTGGCATTTGAGTGTCTCCAGGGAAGGGCGGAATGATATATTCCAGGATTATTGTCCGCTTGCGTCATACACTTTGATTTTGCTCCAAGTTGCATATGCTGCTTCGGAACAGCTTCTTATTTTTGGACTAAAACATGCTAGCAATATAAAAACATGCAAGTTCAAATGCAACTGAAATCTATTTTTAGGAGTGTAGAACTCGTCATTTATTAAAGAGAAGTTGCAATCGTCTTTCCTATTGTGACGTATATCTGAGTGAAACGGCTTTCGAACAAGAACAAATGTGGGGCGGGGCTTGATTTGGTCTGTGGGGAATTGATTGGATGGCTGTGGTTGGTTTGATGTTGGTGGATATTGGTACTGGCGCACGAATTTAAAAACAATGATGTGCGCCAATAAACACTGCAATATTCCATTAAATATTACGAATTTTGATTTCATGGTGACTTTAAATTTGGTACCCCAAAAGAAATTTGTCCACCCCAAAATTATTTGTTTCAATGATATAAAGTTCTGGAATGAAGATGTATTTTTGTAGTTCTGGTTCCCTCGATACAACCCCACTGAGATTATTTCCATTGGCTTTTGGATTATTGCAGAAAATAAACTCTGTGATCAACAAAAGTTTATGATTCTGACACGTTTAGTCCATCATGATAATCTTCGCAAATGAACCGAACGTTGAATTTTGCCGCCTAAATTCAAGCGCCATAAATAAAAAGCTAAACCTCGGAACTAAACCTCGGTCGCTCGTCACCACCGTTGAGCTTCAACAACTCGTTCAGTCTTAATTTATAAACATTTTCCCTGAAAGTTTGAGTTAGAAGAGTTTGCAAGAGTGCGATTATAAACACAATGAGGCTCTAAATAGTGTGGAGATGAGTTTATCCGTTTAACGGCGATTAACTTCCCCAATAACTTCTGTAGTCCGATTTAGCCACTTGTTAGCGAATTCATCCTGCGCCGCATGCGCATGAATAGAACATAAACATAATATATACATAATCAAATCACATATATTTACATTTGCTTGTTTAATCGGTAGTTGTGACCTAATAGTGAGCGAGTTGGGCTTGTAACCTGAAGGTTGCTGGTTCGATTCCCATGCTGGCAGGAATTGAAGTTTTTTTTTTTTACATTTACATTTTTATTCATTTGGCAGACGCTTTTATCAAAAAAAAACTTACAAGGGGAGCAATTAGGGGTTAGGTGAGAGATGTCGGGCTTGTAACCTGAAGGTTGCTGGTTCGATTCCCATGCTGGCAGGAATTGAAGGTTTTTTTTTTTTACATTTACATTTTTATTCATTTGGCAGACGCTTTTATCAAAAAAAACTTACAAGGGGAGCAATTAGGGGTTAGGTGAGGGATGTCGGGCTTGTAACCTGAAGCTTGCTGGTTCGATTCCCATGCTGGCAGGAATTGAAGTTTTTTTTTTTTTTTTACATTTACATTTTTATTCATTTGGCAGATGCTTTTATCAAAAAAAAAACTTACAAGGGGAGCAATTAGGGGTTAGGTGAGGGATGTCGGGCTTGTAACCTGAAGGTTGCTGGTTCGATTCCCATGCTGGCAAGAATTGAAGTTTTTTTTTTTACATTTACATTTTTATTCATTTGGCAGATGCTTTTATCAAAAAAAAAACTTACAAGGGGAGCAATTAGGGGTTAGGTGAGGGATGTCGGGCTTGTAACCTGAAGGTTGCTGGTTCGATTCCCATGCTGGCAGGAATTGAAGGTTTTTTTTTTTTTACATTTTACATTTTTATTCATTTGGCAGATGCTTTTATCCCATAAAAACTTACAAGGGGAGCAATTAGGGGTTAGATGTCTTGCATTTTAGGCATTTTAGTCATGGTATCGAAGGTGGAGAGAGTGCTGCTCATTCACAATCCCCACCTTCAAGGGAATCGAACCAGCAACCTTCAGGTTACAAGCCCGACGCCCTCCCCATTAGGCCACGACTACCCTTTTTCAAGACAATAAAAGCTTTTATTATTTAATGTTGTCAAATAAAAGGCGGGAATATCCTGAGCTTGTGTTCAGAACTTATTTCAGGCATTTAACCAAAAACCCTATTCAAAAAAACCCCACTGACTTCAGGACAGCGGAACTCGAAGCGCTAAAATGCAACTCGTTTCCAGCCATCTAGTTATCATCCGTTGGTGTGAACGAGCCTTAGGTCTACGCAAGTAAATTCAGCTATTTATTTCTTCATCAGACAGACAGATCCATGATACGCGGCGGTCGGTCCTCCAGCGCACTGAAGCCGTGTTAATAAGCCCCCTTCCGAGAAACATCAGCCAGAGCTCCTGAATTCAAGCGCTCCGTCAGTCAAGTGGCAGTCATCTGCGGCTAACAAACAGACATGTTCTGCTTCATTTCACCCTGAATCAGTGCATTTCCATGTAATTAAATTAAAGGCCTGCTGCCATGCCCACCGGGCAGCTTGTCAAGCCGCCCCTTTAATTGGGCACAGGCACCTGCAGCGCAGATGCCAACACCTGATGCCCACGCCGGCACCCTGGCACACGGGTACAGATCAAGGTCACGGCCGTCCCACTGTTTCACAACACGGTGGGCACACACACACACACACACACTCACGGCGCCAGGATTTAACTCTCATCATTTAACCCGGAGAGGTAAGGTGTTCTAGACGCCCTTTATTTGAACGCGCATAGAAAAAAATAAAATAAAAAATATCACACAACACCCAAATCAACATGTTCATATATATTGAATACATGCTTAACTTACATTCTCAACAGCACATTTAAAGTATTACAAAGTGATATTATCTGAAATGTTGTTTTGTTTTCTAAACAAACAGGGATTCGCACTGTTATTGTTTTTTAAAATCAATTTAAATGCGGTTGGATTAATGTGAGGACCAAAATATACTAGTACCAAATATATCCGATTTTGGTCGACGCGAAGTCGCGATTATGTTGGCGCGTGTGGTGCCGCGCAATGTGCGCATGCGTTGGACTCGCTCACGTGACGTCCATCCGAGCTTACGCGCTGTTAACTAGATCAGGGTTTTTCAAACTTTTTGTGTGTGTGGACCACTATTTGTAATCAAAAAATTTTGCGGACCACCTCATAACACACATAATAAAATGTCTACACACAGACTTACCTGAATTAATCCGCACCTCTAAATAGGCTTACAAGCACTACTATAACTAGTCATCACATCAGTTTGAAATTGAATGCAAATGTTATATCAATATAGGCCTACATATTCTTTTAATTTTTTTTTTATGGGAATTTCCTGGTAAAATGAAGGTAAAATATTATTTTATTTTGCCTTTCCACGGACCACCTGCAGTACCCTCACGGACCACTAGTGGTCCGCGGACCACAGTTTGGGAATGACTGAACTAGATTATTTCTGCATGCGAACACGAAGTAGATCACATTATTTCTACAGGCGAACAAAGACAAAGCACAGCTTCATTTTACCACAAAACTGGCGATCATTAATTTTTGCACAAACATTTCCAGACATGTTACTTAATTCTTAAGTGACTCATCAATCAGCGCGGAGCCTCCAGCGATAAAACTCCGACAAAACAGAAGATCTACCAAATAAGGCTGCTGGTGATGAATTCTGACCTGTGAACCGCTTGGAGGAAATGCTTCTAAAAACAAATAAGTTGGCCTGAAGTCTAGAAAGTTCGTGAACATGAAAATATACTGGTGTTACAGAATCAGAAAGAGCTTTATTGCCGCTTACACATTCAAGGAACTTGTCTTGGTAATGACAAGACGCAGATAACAAACATGGATTCAAATAGAATAGAGTAAGTGAATAAGAAATACAAATATAAGCAAATACACTATAGAATACAAAATAGACAATATTCTTGGAAATATATTTGATGCCATCCCTTTGGTAGAACTCAAAAAACACGCAGAGCTGTTTCTAATCTTCTCTGAAAGTTCTGAAACAACTAATAACATTTAACAAAAACATTACAAACATTCTTGTGCTAACATTTTGAGGTGACTCAATGTCACTGGAAGAGCGTTTGTTCATAACTTCTGAGGTTCTCCTCTGATTGATTATGAATTTAGCACACCTGTCTTATCTAGTGATTCTCACGTAGGCCACATACTGTAAGTGACTATATCCATTCATCCACACCAGCTTCAATTTCTGTCCCAGCAGGAGTCTATCCCAGCATGCCTCTGGTCGAATGCGGGAAAGGAGGAAAGACAGGTGGTAAGGCGGAATATCATTATATAATAATGAGAATAAAACAATATCATCTGTCGTCTTACATCTCAAACCGGTTTATTATGCAATTATATTGCATAATGTCGCCATCATCCACAAACATCTTACAAATCCACATTAGGTTCTGTAACACCTGTGAAATATCAAACACAGAACTCAGATAAACCACAAATAAGGAAAAACTCAGCAGTAAGAGATTCTGTTTCTGACATTTCCACACAATTCAGTAATGTCTCGTGCCTAACAAGTGTTGTTATTCTTGCAATGATTGTTCAATGATTTGATAAAAAGCTTAATTTCCAAAGTTAAATCGCTTCCAGTGTCTGTCACAAGAGGGCAGCACAGTGTCAAGCTAGAGACCACAATGATAAAATCCCCAGAGAGAGAGAGTGAGAAACGCACCTTGTCGTGCAGAATTCATGCCGTACAATGAAAAGATTTAACACTGTTACAAACTTCACAAAACCCCAATCTAACTTTTCACTTTAGCTTCACATAATGAAGCCACTTACTCCATACAGTTCTTCAACTGAGGGCACAAAACAGAGAAAAAACACTAAAACCTGTGAAATGAACGTACAATAAGCCCACTAAATATCTTCGAATAGCAAATTAAGGACCGATTGCACATGCGCAGTAGAGACCAGCTTTGCCTGAGAAAAATCATGACGCTTTTGAGACATTAGATTTATAAAAAACGTTTTTTTATTGGTTCTCATTTGATCATTTTGCTAGCTAAAGTTCTTTAAACGTTTCTGTTAGTTCTGGGAACGAAATTTTTTTTAGCTGTGGTATACCGTTAGCATATCTGAGGGTTATGAAAGACAATAAATTTAGTGACTAGCCTAGCCTAACAAAATCCCACAATTAAGGTGATGGTTGGTTTAAGTTGTTCCAGAGCCAATAAAAGCTGAAAGTGTTTTTTGAGAACATATGTAGTTAAAGGAGCACAGAAGCTCCGAATAAACATGCGCGCGCCGCTCAGTGAAACAGCTCGTGCCGCAGCCAGTCGTCCGTGAACAGTGATTATGAAGGGTTGCGTGCAATCTGTCAAATTGTCTCATTTGCATAATAAACTCGGAGAGCAGCCACTCTCCTCTCGCCGAGATAAACCCTAAGTGTATTCAAGCGAATTTTCAAAAAGAAGTCATTTGCTTCCCCAAAAATGTCTCGGTTAAGGTCGCGTAAGAATTGGATTAGCATAAAAGAAACCCCGCTCTTTTTGTCACTGAGGTACTTTAAGCTGAATTCAGTAACATTTAATCATGGATTTGTAGCTATGCGCTCTAGAAACGCTGAGAAACATCTGTAATGGAGATGATGGTATGGAAGCCACGACAGTAGGAGAAAAAAAAGTAGCTTTTAAATCACAATTATGACATAAAAGTCAAAATTATAACATGGATCTAATCATTTTTGGTGCGTTTTGGGAACGTTTCCAGAACATATACATCCTGTTCTCTGTTGTGCTCAATAAAACGTTCCCTGTTGGTTTAGAGAACCTTCCCAGAACGTTCTTATGTAGTTCCCCCCAGGGCTGGGTATTTCACTACAGATTACAAAATACATTTACATTACTCAGGTTTAATAACTTAATCTAAATACTTTAGAATACTTTGGAATACTAATAAGTGTGGAACAAACACAAAAAAGGTCATTGCAAGTTTTTATCTCACAATTCTGACTTTTTCCCTCAGAATTGCGTGAAATAAAGTTGCAATTGCGAGTTATAAAGTCAGAATTATGAGATATAAACTCACAATATTGAGAAAAGTCAGAATTATGAGATATAAACTCACAATATTGAGAAAAGTCAGAATTATGAGATATAAACTCGCAATATTGAGAAAAGTCAGAATTATGAGATATAAACTCACAATATTGAGAAAAGTCAGAATTATGAGATATAAACTCACAATATTGAGATAAATGAGAATTATGAGATATAAACTCGCAATATTGAGAAAAGTCAGAATTATGAGATATAAACTCGCAATATTGAGAAAAGTCAGAATTATGAGATATAAACTCGCAATATTGAGAAAAGTCAGAATTATGAGATATAAACTCACATACTAAATTCACAATTGCAAGAAAAAGAAGTCAGAATTGTGAAATTCAAACTCACAATTGTGAGGGAAAAAACAAATTGTGAGAAAAAGTTGCAGTGACGAGTGAATTATAAAATGACTCACAAAACATGAAAACAGTGGAAAACATGAATCTTAACTCTTTTTCAGACGGTCAGAGTCAGAGAATCACCAATCGCTGTTTAAATGACATTAAAACTCAAAGTAATCACTTTGGTAATCTAAAACACTTTTCAGATGTAACTGTAATCTGATTACCACCCATTGAATGAAATACAGTGACTCAAATTTTGTATTTTAAATACGTAACTAAGTTCCTTGTATTTCGTTACTCCCTGACCCTGGTTCCGCCACAAAAATAACCAAATGGGAACCATATGAATGTTAGGGTAATGTTCGGCATGAGAAGAAAAGTTGAAATTATGACATTAAGAGACTTAATATTGACAAAAATATATTGACATTTTATCTCAATTTTGGTTTTTATATCATAACACCTAGCAGGTAAAATATGGAAAGATTATATTCAAGATGGAGACTGACTTTTTCACTTTTTCATTAATAAATCAGAAGAAGCTGTGAAATTACATTTTTGAAAAAAAGGTGTGCTTTCAGAGAGTGATATTTGAATAAAATGTCGTACAATTAACTAAAATTGTAGTGATAATTTCGACATGAAAAGTTTTCTCCCATGTCTCTGCTAAAACAAATCAACAAACCCAATCACATCAAATGCCTTTGAAAGAATTCAGTCGCGATTAGATCTGAATACAAGTGCATTGAACAATTTTTAAGCAATTACTCGGAGCAAAATGCAGTCTATCTTGTTCATCTCCCACAGATGATGTCTCTGACTGTTTCTCTCGGATTACTTTTCCATGCCTTGATTCAATTGATGTGCCATTTGTGGCTCAGCTCTGCCACGGGCGGCGGACGGTCCAATTTACTTCTTTCTCATTTATTAGAAATTTCCATGGCTTTTGGCTGCTCTGATGCAAACGGCGCTTTGATGGGCTCCCGAGGAACAGTGCTAATGAGTTAGATGAGTGACGAGAAAAGCAATTAGCCCCGGATCTCTTTCACCTTCTCTTTTGCATCGTCTAGAAAAATTAAGATTCTTAGTGCCAGTTCACACAGAACGTGTTTTTAGCGGCTAAAAATGCGAGTCGCAAGGCAGTGAATTAAAAATGGCATCGTTTTTAAAATGGTGTTCGTACCACAGCAACGGGGAACGATTTGGTGGGAACACTTTTTGAGGGAAGTAAATGAGCTCTTACTTCAGAGAAGAGACGGTTAGAGACGGTTCACTCATATTAATAATGAATTGGAGAAACCGCAGCGCGCAAAATGGCGGAATATGTCCCGAGCCAATCGCTCCGGTTCCCATAGAAACCTTAGACTTTAGGACAGCTCATTAGCCTGAAAATAAACTTTTTTAATCGCTATTTGAGCATAAGAAATAACATTTATGTTGCAGATATGGCCGCCGATTGAACAGACTTTGGTACGGTGGCCGAGAGAGCTCAAAGCGCTGCAAATAAAAACAAAAACACATACAAATAAAAAAAAAAACACATGCAAATAAAAAAAACACATGCAAATAAAAAAACACATGCAAATAAAAAAAACACATGCAAATAAAAAAAAACACATGCAAATAAAAAAAACACATGCAAATAAAAAAAAACACATGCAAATAAAAAAAACACATGCAAATAAAAAAAACATGCAAATAAAAAAAATACATGCAAAAAAAACACATGCAAATAAAAAAACACATGCAAATAAAAAAAAACACATGCAAATAAAAAAACACATGCAAATAAAAAAAAAACACATGCAAATAAAAAAACACATGCAAATAAAAAAACACATGCAAATAAAAAAAACACATGCAAATAAAAAAAAACACATGCAAATAAAAAACAAAACGTGATCATCAGTTTGACAACACGTGCTGCAAATCCTTACAACACATGCAAATACAAAAAAGCGCTGCAAATACACAAACGCGCTGCGAATGCACAAAACACAATGGAAATGTTTCAAGGGGACCCCAAAAAGTGACGTACCCTACTAGGACCTGCTTATTATCTGTGTCCAAAACCAGTTCAACTCCCCCTTCACTCATTCACTAATCCCTATATAGTGTACGGCATTTGAGTGCACAATGTGTTCACTATCATTAAATACTATAAAAACTGCAAACAAAAATAAACAACAGTACATTATTTCATGTATTTATTATTTTTAATAAAGTGTTTTTCAGTTTGCTAGAAGCTCACGCTCACAGATGACGTGGTCGTCGAGCGCCTCAGGCGGCCGTTACCATGACGTCACATTAGTACGCAACAGATGATTAACCAATATTTTTAAATCATCCACTAAATTATCATCTCTTAAAGTTGAATGAGTGAACAACAATGCCACATATTAAAACACTTTTCTGTTAGTGAAACACATTACATGGAGTTAATGCCTACATAATATATTTAATATTTTTTAGTTTGTGCTGTTGTCAAGTAGGGTCCGTCACTTTTTTGGGTCCCCCTTGAAACATTTCCGTTGTGGTTTGTGTATTTGCAGCACGTTTTTGTATTTGCATGTGTTGTGAGGATTTGCAGCATGTGTTGTCAAACTGATGATCACATTTTTTTTATTTGCATGTGTTTTTTTATTTGCATGTTTTTTTTTATTTGCATGTGTTTTTTTTTATTTGCATGTGCTTTTTTTTTATTTGCATGTGTTTTCATATTTGCAGTGCGTTGAGCTCTCTCGGCCACCGTACTTTGGTCTAACCCAGCACAATAGGAACTACCAATGACGCAAGTGTATGTTGATTGGACCACACATGTGAAACACTGCTGTAAACACAGTTTATAGCCCATATTTACTCCACCAATACAGAAAACAGCGATAGATGGACCAATGCCGAAGTCCCTCAACATTTACACTAAGGAGAAAATCCAATGCGACTATGAAGGAACCGAGCGAATCATGATTATGTATTTCTTCTCAGTTACTGACATTGCGCATTAAGTACACGGCAAGCACTATTTTGTATGCCGTTCACTATATTTAACAGTTCTGTCTAATAATGGCATAGATAAGACAATGAAACGGATCATAAACCACTGAAGATGGAGAATGGAAGCGCTTCTTAATGCTGTCAAAATTAAAGTTTTTGGGGGACCGCCTTGGTTAACTACCCAGTGTAAAAAAAAAAAAAAAAAGGTCTAGAGACACAAAAACTTGATTTCCATGTTTTTAGAGCAACTTAAGACTCAATGGTCAAACACAAACGGTCCGTCTAGTGCATATATATAAATATAAAAACAATGTAAAAGTAGTGCAGTGGAAGAGTAAAACACATTTTGTGTGACTTTTAATCAACACTTCACACCGTTAACAACATGCTTTGCTCTCGACTGAAGCGTCACGGACTGAAGGGACAGAAAATAGCATCAGGTGAAAGGTTCAAGCCCAGTGGCATTTGTTGAGGACTCGCACATAAATCGGCACGATACAAATCTATGATGAAGCAAAAGATCACGAGAATCACGTTGCTCAGATCACCAACTCAACTGACTAATTATGCATATAAATGGATGCAAAAACAATTAAACGAGTATTTTCATCTGTGTAAATGTGGACGCTCGTAGCCAATTACATCCCCGGCTAAAATTGCGAGCAGAGGGTGGCAAAACGCGTCTCATCTAGATGTTAGATCATGAGGCATGTTGAGCTTATGGATGTGTTTACAATTCAGGTATCAGGCCAGATTGTGAAATAATTGATTGTTCTGTTGCGACGCCATGTGCGATGACAGCTGATTGGTCCTCGTATATGCAATTTCATTTCGCCATCTGCCTTGTCAAACTGAGCTTATGAAATTTTAATGATCCTGTGGAAATATAATGCAGACATGTGGCTAGATGCGAGTGACTTAATATTAACGGACTATTTCGAGACGACATATGAGGCACACCATCGTTTTCAGACAACAGTTCTTTAATACAAAGTCAACATATCTACATACACAGTGGTTTCAAACCAATTATTGTGTCCATCAGAAGTAACAGTTTGAAAGCGATAGCACTTGGCCTTCGTACAAAGAAAAACTATTTTCACGTTCGAGTTTGGCTTTTTTTTTCTTCTTTTTTTGTTGGCCGTTGTTATTAATACGTTCACTTTTGAATATCGGTCCGCTCATGGATTCGCACGTTTGGCTCCTGCCGTCGAAGGTCCGACGTCCTTGCAGACAAACGGAAATTCCGAGCACCTCTGCCGACGCAGATTGTGGAGACAAGTCCGATCGCACGAGTGTCCTTCGCGAGGAAAAGTCTCAAAACTCCCAACAGTTTAAAAGGCAGCGCTGAAATTTCCAAGATTCCAAGTTCTCTCGTACTTCGTCCCTTAACGGAAAATCCTCAGAGTAAAAAAACAAACAAATGAACGAAACATGGCATGCATCTGTAACCTTCTATGAACTACCGATTTAAATAAAAGATGGAGTACAGAGGCAGTGGTGAGAGAGGGGCGTGTCTTTACACTAGCGATAATGACGTGAAGCTGATCACCGAACACGCGACCAATTCAAGGCAATTCGCTCTCGCTCTTCGTATGGCGTTTTATAGGCACTGGGCACACTAGCCCTTCGTCATCCGAATCTAACAAAAGAATCACTCGGAATGAGAAAAACACAAAATGATTACTGCTTTAGGCTTGGGATGGGTACAAAAAAAAAACGGGATTCATTTTGGGGAGAAACATTTCAATGAGAAACTATATTTTGCTTGGAGAAAGCCTAATTTTTGACTCCAGTAAGATCCAGTAAGTCTTATTGGAAAAAAGGAGAAGCGCTGTGATTTCTCTCACCACTGGACTGCAGTGTGTGGAGGCTAAGATAAGAATAAAAAGTGAAGAGTTGGGGAAAAAATAAATGAACAAATGGATCAGGAAAAAGAGAGAGGAATGAAGGGAGGAGAGATAAACAGAGCTGTTAGCGTGAGACAAAGCTTCTTTCAAAACTGTGGAAGGTTTCCGTTAGCATAAACTTTTTTGTTGTTGTTTATCTCGGTATTGTTCAAAGACATAAATCTTGTGGGTCAAATTATACAAATACATATAATATATATTTGTTTATTTACAGGCATTATATTCAGGATCATAGTTGATATCTAACAAACGATCGGACATTCGGTGGTTTGAAAAGTAAAAAAAAATGGCAAAAAAAATGAAAGCTTTCACAAAGATGGGTTGTAACAAAATTAGAGTTGTTTGTAGTAAAATTTGGAGATTTTTTGTTCAATTCATTATTTAGTAAACCAATTCTACATCTTTTATAAAAGTAACACTTGAGTTAATACTAGTACTATTGATGAATAACAATCGTAATCCATCCTTCGTTATTGGACACCAGGAAGCAAAAGTTCTCCCCGCAATGAATTACGGGAAATCTCATCGCATTTCCCAAACTCTTTCAAGAACTCAAACAAAACACAAAACAATAAAAAAAGTCATTCATGATTTCATACGCACAATAATTTCACAATTTCATGGTGGTATAAAAATGAGTGCCCACTTCAAAAAAAAAGAAAAAAAAAAAAAGGCTATTCATATGAAGATTTGGATACATCTTTATATTCTGCATTTAAATATACCGTGAGTGTGTATGTATACATTCATGTCCCATTCGTCTATGTATACATGCACACAAACACATCTCACGTAGCATTTCTACAGTGAAAAAATAGAATGTCTTTTAACATAATATGAGCAAAATGAGCATTATTTTTCTTGCTAATTTAAAAAAAAAAAAAAAAAATGAGTAAAGTATCTTTGTTAAAAAAAAAACCCAAAACACTAAACCAAGAAATAAATCAAAAGTTTGTCGAGTAAGAAGATAATAGTCAAAATAATACAACAGTAATATATTTTTCCCCTATGATGTTACAAGAATAAGGCTTTTTGGAAATAAGATTACACACGGCTCCTTTCATTCTCTCACCAATCAGAACACCACTCCAGGTTCAAGCATTCTCCAGAACAACCAATCAGCTCTGACCACAGAGAGGAGACCCCTCCCCCTCATACGCATATGCATGAGCGTGTAGAACAGTCCCACCCGCGACCACAGATTCACGAGATAGTTGTACCGCAATTTCATGACTCTTCGTTAGCCGAGATCCACAGAATAAACACCTTCCCCGAAAAGGTTACCGACAAATAAATTCGAGAAATCCAGAAAAAAATGAAGATGGTGGTAAAATAAATTTGGGCATGCGGTTTCATCCTGGGCGACCGTCGAGGAAATGGATCGAGAGGTGGGACCAACACACGTAACTCACGCTCTCGCGCACCTCCATCCGGTAGACTCCTCAAACGTACACGTACAGCATAATGGAGCGAAAGCAGCATGTTTGGTATCAAGAGCGAAACGAAACCAAAAAAAACACAGTCGTGAGATTAAAAAGTCGTTTGAAACGATGGCAAATGAACGTTGGTCACAAACAAGACGTCCCCCTATCCAGTGCGCCAAAATACATGGTGTACGTCAACGGTTCGCGGTTGTAGTCGCCAAAGACTTGGTGGCGTTCAAGCTCCCGCTGACTCGTGAGATGTTGGAGATGGAGCTACATTGGTAGGAACGTTTGCTAGCATGTCCTCAAGAAACTGATGTGTTTACAGGATGCGATCAGGATTCCACCGTTTCCTTGAATGCCTCGAGACGCGTTTGGCGACTCTCGTCAGGTTTCGAGAGGAGGGTCGCCTTCTCGAGTGGACGAACGGTTTGAATGGAATTGCTTCTAAAGTGGCTCCCAATTTTGTCCGAATGGCAGCGTGTCACAAGGAACCCAAGTCGTTTGTACCATTCCTCCAACTTCTCCATCGAGGACACTCTTGAAGACGTCAGTGATGTCCGCCGTTTCGATGGAAACGCAGCCGTTTTAGTAAACGAGGAAGGATTTCAGATGCCAACCAATTCGGCGCTCATCATTCATCGGCGTAGTTCATTCGTGGGCATGTTGTACCGCACCAGCTTTTCCTTCATTGTCTTTTTGTAGTATGTTCACAGAGTTAGTTTGGAAAGAAACGACGTTTGTCCTCCACATCAGAACACTTGAGGTAATGTTAGTGGTCCGACACCTACATCATTCCCACCCTCCAGCCTGAGCCGACACGTTTGGTTTCCTTCATCGTGAGCTTGGGATGTAGAAGTGTTTGGGATCCGTTTGCGCTTCTCCAGTGTTGCTGTCCAATTGGGGGTCACTCGCGACATGTTTTTTGACTGGTTCCAAAAGACGACTCTTTGAAAAAACTATGAATTTTGTATAGTTGTCATCGTTTCATGTTTTCAAGCAAGTTTTTATGGCTCAGGAGGCTGTTGGGGGGAGGGGGATTGTGGGGCAGGGGGGGAACAAAAATGGCTTTTTACGTTGCATAGTGATCAAAACTTCCAAGGTACTCCAGAGCCGCCTGATAGCAAAACTGGTACTCGTCCTGTAGAGGGAAACACAAAGACGTCAGTTCGCCATTACTTCAAATCGCCAGCCATTCAGCGTTTAAACGACACGATCTGCAGTGAAACGGAAGCTCTGGACCCTCACCTCCGTTTGCACCATTGCTGGCCGTTGCGTTCTCAGCATTTTGACCGTTTGGAAGATGTCCACCACACCCTCGTAGCGCATCCGCTCCAGCACGATGCTTAGCGTGATGAAGACCCCGGTCCGTCCCACGCCGGCACTGCGTCGAGGAAGACATGTATCGTTTGTTAAAACAACTTCTAACATCTTGAGGAATCTTTCCTGCAGAAATCATTTAAATAATGGGGTTTCCAATGGAAACATCTAAATGTACTTAAAACAAGATGAGTAACATTTTGAGATTTGAATTAAGCGTTACCGTACTAGCCGATTGATTTCTCTTATTTTAAGACCAAATATATGTTTAACCCCTTATGCGCTGTTGGATTTCTGTGTCCACTCGTTATAGAGCGGGTCAAATTGACCCTAATTGGATTCAATACAATTCCTCAAAAATCACACTATGAAAAACAACAAAGATTCTGGTACAAACTGTAAATTTTTAATATCAACATTTGTCAAATATTTCAAAAAAAATATATCTGAAGATATGATTTAATGAAAATGTTTTTTAACCATTTTTTAAAACTGTTTTGTTTTGACAAAATGTGAAAATAAACAGTGGATTTTTAAATATAAATAAATATAAAAATTTTTTTTTAACTTTTTTTTTTTTTTCTTAGAACATCATAATTGAGCAATTAAATGTAGCTGTATAATGAAAATATGTACTTTTCCTAAGTTGGCTGTTTTGTAAACTCATTTCATAAAGTCCAGAAGTTTCTTCTGACATGATGAGCAAGTGTGTGTTTTCTGGATCTGAACTTCACACACATGCTGCTGTTAAAACATGTTTCTGTATTGAAATAAGTGTGGAAAACCTCATTTTTTAGCTTCATAAGATAGTAAAAAAATAAAATAACAAAATATAACCAAGAAATGTTATTATTTTGGGTCAGTACAGTTGCTTTAGAGCGTTAAAATATGCTGCGAACATCACGAACGTAACAGTGATTTTGTTTGTATATGTCAAAAAACACCAGCATGTTGAAACTTTGCATGATGATAAATGAGAAAAAGTCACAAAATATCAAGAAAAAAAACTGTATTTCCAACAACTTGACAATCTAAACGGGTCAAATTGACCCGGAACAGAACACAAGGGTTAAGCATTCCTGTACATTTTCGTAAAATAATATGTGAAATAGTATGAAGTATTGTTGTCACATGACCTCACTAAATTGCATCCAGTTATCAGAAACAAACCATGTTTTTGCGCTTTTAATCCATTTGTAAACATGTAATTAAATAAATAAAACGCATAAAAATAATAATAAAAAGAGCAATAATATTGAAATATAAAATAGTCATCAGATATGAATCATTCTTTGCACTTTTAAAAGTATAAATAAAAACTAAAATTAAAATGATTTTTAAAAAAAAAGATCTATATAAAAATGAAATGAAATTACATCAGATTTTGAAGAAAAAAACAATGTAAAATTATTGGTCTGACCCAATAACAATAACAAAAATCATGACATTGTGTGCATTCATTCGTCACACCAGAAGTGGAAGGTGCACTGCATTGTGGGATACTGACACTCTGCACATTATATATACTACAATCATTTCACAAATTCACCCAATAGCCATCTACATAAACAGCAGAACCACAGAATAAATCACAGACGTTTAGTTTGAACAAACACACGCATGCTAAGCCGGTCTCGCTGTGACAGCGCTTGAAATAGGAGGAGTCTTAAGTCTGATTTTTCAAGGCTGCCTTCATAAGCTGCTTTGGCACCGAGTGATTTTTACCAAGCCAACAATAATTGATATGACAACGGGCTTATTTTTCCCTTTGCCTCCACTTGGCGAGATTGAAAGTGACAAAACGCTTTGGGAAAAGAGGTGAGGGAGGCTGAAAGAGAAGAACGGACAGTCGCAGGACCAATCGCAGCGCGGCGTTACGATGGCGTAAGAGTTCGGGAATCTAATGAAAAGCCAGTTTGGACTCTCACGACGGTGATTGTCAGGAAAACAAAACGCGTTTGACGGTTCCGTCCGTCCACGTTGCCAAAATCCTACAGAAAGGGGACAGAGAAAAGGAAAAGGAAGAAAGAAGTGGCTCTCTTGGCATCGCATGGCTCTCAGACTTCACCGAAGCGCTGGTTAAATAGATAGACTTTCAAATCTGACAGGCGTGAAGGCGCATTGAATGAGAGGATTTACACTTCCATTCAGTGTACGTAATCATGCAATTAATGACAAAACCATGTGGCTCTATTAGATATGAAATCTGGGGGAGAGATGGATGGAGAGGAGAGAAATATGAGAGAATAAGGAGAGAAGATTAAAGAAATAGTTCATACGACACTGAAAACTGTCACACGAGGGGTGTTATCTTTGCCTGGGAAAAACACAGAAGGTGAAAATCTAAAGAAAAAAAATCATTTAATAAACAGTTTTCCAGTGGAAACATCCTTAAATCCGCTCGACAAGCAAAACTGGAAGTTATAAAGATTTGAATTAAGTGTTTTTTATTCTTAAACCACGAGCGATTTTTTTCCCAATTAAACAAATATTATCAGAGTGTGTTTTAAGAAAATACTGTAAAAAAAATTAATATCTCATGCAGTTTTGATTCTCAAATAAATAAAACTCCTTTTAAGGATGTTTGGATATTTTTGCTGGAAAAACAACACTTGATTTTTGTTTTGTAAAGTAATGCTGTCAAAATCCAAAAAGGACCCAAAACCCCATAAAAACATCCCTTTGATGGAGATGCGGCACCACATGAAACACAAGCTGAGGAGAGAGAGAGAGAGAGAGGAGGATGGAAGATAAAAGGACAGTAAAGACAAGAAGTGGACCGAGTCCAGCAGCTCTATAAACACAGACGCGTGTAAACGGCGTGAGCTGAAGCAGGTGAGAGCGATTACTGCGTCTGGAACGAGTGAGAGAAACAGCGGCGCCGACGAACGCCAGGATCCCGGCGTCCCTCGGATGAGTGAGAGTGTCTGTACAATATCTGAACACACACACACACACACACACACGCACAGTATACATACATACATACATACATATATATATTAGGCTTGCTGCAATAGTCTGTGTTACAACAACGGTTACGTCACTTGCGGCAACACCCCTCTACCCCCCCACCGTCATTTTGATTTTTTATAGTAATAAAAATAATTTTAGTTTGAGCCGAAAAAGAGTCACAGCACAGCAGGAGTCGTCAGATTTCATTTATCACGAGCTGACTGACAAGACGATGGCGGAAGGTTTTTGGATTTAAACCCAGTTCTAATTGGGATCCTGCAAAGGATTAGTTGTGTTTTTCGTTAAGAATAACAAAGAACCCACCATTCAAGCAACTGCCGCCCCCGGTAGTTTGATTGACAGGCGATCTGACCAATCATAACCCAGAATCCGAATTCCGTCCATCAAAGCGGTCAGGGGAGTTAGTAGATTAACGTTGGTGAACTTGAATCTTTCGGCGCTTGAAACAACATTCCTTCTGATGTTCATTCATGTTTATTTGATGCTATAAATGAACTAGTATGAAGAGATGATCGGTTCACGAGGAGCTACAGCGATCTGTCACCACACATTAAACACACACTAGACGCTATTTATTGATTCAACTTCTTTAAAACATTACAATATTTTAAATATGAAACTGTTTCATACGTTGTCAGTGTCCTCTTGATGTATTTTTCACTGCGTGAGAACATGATGTGTGGCGTGAGAGCTGCATAGCAACAGTAACTAAAGGGGGCGGGGCTTTGCGAACGGTCAATTGGCACAAATTTGAAATTCATAATGGTGCGTGTCTACTGGCACGGGGTGTTTTCTGCTCATTAATTGAAAAGTCTCGCTCTGCTCAGCACCTTTATGGGGTTGCGCATTTTACTTTCGCTTTCAAATTATCGCTAATTTCGCATTTGCATTTCGCTTTCGAAATAGTTATTTAAAAGCAAGGTGCAAAAGAGGGAACACTCTCTCTGCCATACCGGTGTTGTCACGTGTTGATTAACCTCATACATGAAGTCAAATGCAGTTTCTCTCTCTACTGCAGTGTTCTCAGTTTAACATGCAGCAGAGCGTCGGTCGTATCTACAGGAGCAGGACTCGGACGGAGGCTCACGGGGACGGACCGTGATTTATGTGCAGCTGGACGACGTCTTCTTTAGAAGAGTAACGATCTGCTTCTTAAACGCTGGCCATGGCGAAGGACACTTTAGTCACTGCTCATATCTGTAATGAGGGTCGTAGCGCCATAACTGAGTCACATGCATCATTTCTGATAATGGCCAGGGTTTTTTTTTTTTAATCTGTGTGCTATTATTGTACTTATGATAAAAGCAGCCGTCCCACGCGAGCACGTGTGCTAGTTTGTGTTTATTTCGAGGAATAGTTCAGCCAAAAACAAGCTTCTAGTCAATGATGCTGGCTGTTCTGACCAATCACCATCCAGGATTAGAAATATGCTTTAAGATGAAACAAAATTATACGTAGGAATGCACTTTTATTTTTTAGTATTTGCTCATATTCACGAAACTTTTAGAGTTTACTGTATTAAAAGAGAGATACGCAATTCATGTTTATTTGTGTAGAGCATTTTCACACAGCGATAGTGTCAGATTCACTTTAAATACATTTGTTTAGGTTTGGCGTCTATAATAAATGTATTTATAATGAATGCCACTATAATTTATGCATGTTTTATACATACATATGTATATATATATATATATATGTATATATGGTAACACTTTACAATAAGGTTCGTTAGTTAACATTAGTAAACTACATTAGTTAACATGAACTAATACTCAACTGCACTTCTACAGCATTTATTAATCTTTGTTAATGTTAATTTCAGCATTTACTAATACATTATTAAAATCTTGTTAACATTAGTTAATCCACTGTGAACTAACATGAACAAACAATGAACAACTGTATTTTCATTAACTAACGTTAACGAAGATTAATAAATGCAGTAACAAATGTACTGCTCATGGTTAGTTCACGTTAGTTGATATATTAACTAATGTTTAACTAATGAACCTTATTGTAAAGTGTTACCGTATATATATATATATATATATACACACACAAATAAATAAATATATATTATATATAAAAGTAATTAATTATTATACATTATTTTATTTATTATATATAAATAATATAAATAAATTTAAATTATGTATTTATTATTAAATACTAGTATAGCTTTTATTAATATATTAATATGGTATTTATTTATTTATTTTCTGTTTTTATTTTAATTTTAGTTCAAGTTTTAGTAATTTTGTTGTGTATCTAGTTTTTTTTTTTTTTTACAAATATCTAGTTTTTTTTATTGTTTTTTCATTTCAGGTTTACTTTTAATTATTTTATACAGTATTAAATTAAATTAAATTAAATTGAAATGAGAACTGTTAATTTTTTTTTTTTGGAATTTTTTTATGGTTTTAATTTTTTTTAGTTTAGTTACTATAAAAATGTTGCATCAATAATATATACATCTATATATATACATCTATATATATATATCTATATATATATATATATATATAAAACAACACAGAGAAACAATATTGTTGGAACGATTTTTTCCAGCTGATGAACGATAAAAACATCAACAGCCAATCAGAATCCATCCTGCTTTAAAGAGCTCCAGCATTTAAAACGGCAGACGACAAAACATGTTTATAATAAACAATGACATCTGGCTTTGGAGTGGATGCTAATATAGTGATCGTTCTTGGTGTGAAAGGACCTTCAAAAGCCACATTTGTTCTAGGATCAGTGTGTTCTCACCTGCAGTGGACAGAAATGGGCCCGTCCTGGCCAAACTGCTCCTTAGTTTTATGCACCTGGCCAATGAAGTCAATGAATCCCTCTCCTGATTTGGGTACGCCTTGCTCCGGCCAATCAGTGAACTGGAACTGCCGTACGGTCCTGGACTGGCCGTCCTGCGAGCGAGAGAACAAACAAACACAATTAGATCAACGTCAAGTCCCATCCGTTTCCTTTAACTCCGACAATCCCGAATCAGACGGACACTGACAGGCACAACAGATCTACGGCAAACATCTACTCTCCGATCGGAGCCAACTCCACACCCCTCTGCCTTTTTTCCCTCCTTTCTTCGGCTGGAATAACTCTGGGTTAAGGGAAATCGATGGTGCGTCCGCCGTGACGAGTGTCGTCTCGTGGAGACGCTGCTAAATGGAGTGATCCGGGCGGGTGATCGATGGCGCGACTCGAGGTTTGGAGAAACCCCGCCGCTCCGGCACTGACGGATGAGAGGAGAGCAAAGACACCCGGCGACGGATGAGGCCTGTTCCGCGGAGCGAGAGAAAGCAAGCAATCGAAGGGAAGCTCGGGCAGAACGAGGCACAATTAAATCGTGCAGAAGGGGCTGGAAATATTCACTCATCCCTGCAGTGCGAGTCTATAAGAGAGGCTGACGGATCAAACCGGCCGAGTCCAAACTTAATCACAACCTAACTTCGGGCTCTTTGGATCGCACACGCATTGCGGAGCAGACAAAAGCTCGTCTGTTTCCTCGACATTTCTATTTCCTAGGCCGGGTGGTGAATGAATCCGTTCAAGTTATTCCATCTGCCAATTATCAAATGAATAAAGCAATAAAACACGCATCGATTATTTTTAATGGGGTTCTTCTAATTGATCTCTATGCAAAGAGAAATCGAAGTATATACTGAATATTGCGGGCCGTGAAAGAGTGTCATTACACACTTTCCCCTTCAGATCGACTGAAACAAGCAGTTGCAAAAACATGAAGGGTGAAAGAAAACGAGGCGGAAAAAAGCCCGGACCAAATTGCGCGCGCACAACCTACAGGCCGAGCCATGTGTGTCCAATCGTGTGATTAAATACGTGACTTGTTCGCTGCCAAAGCGAGCGGCGCGTCCTCCCATCATGCCTCGGTCCAGGCCCCGCCTCCGCCAGTCCGCTCTGATTAAAGTTCTCATTGATTTGGCGGGCCTCGCTCTGCAGTCTGATTACTGGAGAGTCTGTCTGGATGATTCAATCACAATTAAAGTGCTTGGCTGGAGTGAGCGACGCTCGGGATGCTCATTTCGTCTCGGGCCCGTCCGCTCGCGTCCGCACGTACGCTGAAAGTCAGAGCGCTTGGCTTTAACGCTTGCTGGAAGGGCACTCGACTGATGAAGCGCTCGAGCGCTTCTGCTAGCGGTCGCTCGGCGGACGGGATGTTCCACCGTTTCTAGAGGAAGACCCACAAATATAAGACAGCGGAGCACATTTTGGCTCAGAGTTTATGTAGAAGAAAATTCACTCCTAAAACACTCTGTATAATCTGCTTCAAAAAATGATTTTCTGCATGATTTATATTTTAATATGCATTAAATAAAATGAAACATATTAATAGAAATGTTAAAAACTCAAAAAAATAAAATTATAATAACATTTAAAATATATATACATTACACAAAGCCTTATTTATAAGAGAAATTAAAATTATATTTAATACAATTTTAATATATATATATATATATATCAGTTACAAAATTGATAAAAATGCAACAATTATTTTTAAGTATGCATAAAATATCACAGATTTACCATGTTTTTTTTTTTTTTTTTTTTTTTTACATATATCCCACACACTACCAAACAAATATGTGAATATGATGATAATAATGCAGTACCATGATATTACCATGTTTTGCCCAAATGATTCCAATGAAACACTATGATATTTAATGTGAAAATAGTAAAATTTAGTACCACAATAACAATGTACCATGTTTTTTAGATCATTTCAAACATGGTACCACAGCGTTTTTTGGACATAATACCACGATATTCTCGGAATACATGTAAATACCTCCTTTACAAAAATACTGTATGTGTACCATGGTAGAGTGATGGTAATACTATGGTATTTTGACACATACCATGGTACTGAAATTGCTTTTATATGGTATTTATTCATGGTAAATGTGCAAAATATCATTTGGAGTATGAAAAACTTAAAAAAAAATATTATTTAGAAACTATTTTCATTGTAAATTTCACAAACAATTATAGAGAAATGGCAAGTAACATTAAATTTAACACGAAATTTTGAATTAGACGGGCTGAAATGGTATTTTCTTATTGGAATGTGAACACCTTTTGTAAGATTTATGAATATGGTAAATCATAAAGCACAAGATAATTTTGTAGGACTCACCCGGGCATCCGTCACTTTAAACTCTCTGAGGATGTACTGTGGCATGTTGTACTCCGCCATGGGATCCACCACAAAGTACTGATACCTAGCCGAGCGCTCGGCCGGCCAGTACTGGTGACACTTTTCCTGCGAAAACACGTCAAAGCGCAATTAAACCACGTCATCCAAAAGCTGCCGATCTTGAAGAAGAGCGACACTCACCCGTCCCATCTCCCTCAGTTTGGTCAGCATCACCACAATGGTGGAGTTGTTCTCCCACAACATCCTCCAAAAGTCCTCAGTGGTCTCTGCTAATGGGCCCTGTGTGGCTATATACGCCTTCTGTTGTCTACAGGAAAGAGAAAGTCAATTAAATGCAGCAGAAATGTACTCAAATTGGCAAAACGAACGACTTCGGGATGCTTCGTCGTACCTGTATCCGTCGATGAAGCTGGAGTTGATATAGTCGGACCCTTCCAGCCCTCTGATTGGCTGAAGGCACACTCGAGTGGTCTCGTACGGCATGATGTTGACCAGGCGGTTTTTAAATTTGTTGCATGGCAGATTGGCACTTATGAATCTGGACGTGTGGGCTTTGGAGTTCGCCAAACGCTGTGGGAAGACAAAGTCACGAACACGATAATTAAATCGAGCTCACTTCCAACAAGGCAACGGATGTTTAGGCCTGAAGGGCACGACGAGGGGCATGGGAGTCTCAGACGGTCGTTTAACCGTTCTGACTTTTTATTTTTGGTGTGATGGCTCTATTTTTTCCTCTCCACCTGTTCTTCTCAGACTGTTTATAAACAGGCGAGACTGGGTGACCCAGTTTATGTGCGGTTGCAGGAACCTGTCAGCGCTCGTTGCTGTTATAATGACCAAAAACCCTATTTATCGTCCATCGCGTGGCACAAAACCCTGCTCTGAAAAAGCGGGAAAGTCATGCAAAACTTTGTCGACAATCGGCGAAATGGGTCACTGTCGCTTTTCGGATGCCTCTTTGTGTTGATCCTGTGACGGGACACTACCGTTTTGTCCGCACACATACACCTCGTACTCTCATGTCATGATCCAAATTAGAGCTTGTAACCATCAATTAACATCAACCGAGCCACAGTGCCCGCAATTCTTCTCCGTTTCTAGGTCAGTTGTCTGGAAGGATTGTCTCCTTTTAACTGGACGAGCCTGGCACATCTAGAAACTGTGCCTCGCTCTCTCCTATGTTCTGCCAGGTAATGCCTTTGCCGCGTTTTAAATCCATTCAGTTCCTGCTCCAGGCCTAGTCTTTCTCGCTTTCTTTCAGAAGCGGCCACTGGCTGTTTGTCTTTCCTTTGAGTCTTTGAGTAGCTTTCAAAGAGGGACCTGGAAGGGCATGAGGCATTCCGGTGGGAAGCGGCAGCCATGAACCGAGCTTTTGAAATAATAAGCACGTACACACACTTTAGCTGGCTGGTTTAGTGGGCCGGGTTGATTTTGTGGCTAGTAAGGGATACCACTACCCAATTATCTTGCTATATCGATGCTACTACATATTATCGTTCATAAGGTCTAATGTAAGGAGTTGTTCCTAAGTAGTTTAACAATCCCTTTAAAAGAACCGACTCATTCATTGGACATCATTATTTGTGATTTAGCCGGCTTTGTAACTGAAAAGTTACACGATTTTCGGAAATGGCAACGGTACGTCCTCGCTACTGAGACCATTGCTTCGCTACCTCGCTAATGCTAGTGCCCAGCCTGAGCTGGTGAGCATTACTTTGTTCCAGGCTATAGAAAGAGACTCAGAATGAGAGACAAAGCCTGAAAGAGCAAAAAAAAAAAGAAAGAAGTAAAAGCTTTCCAAGGTCTCAGAGGCCAGAAACCTGCCGGAGTCACCAAATGGAAACCACAATCCCTGTCTGCTCATTAGCGAACGCATCACTTCTCCTCAACATCAGTCTTCATCGGGTGTTAATTACCCTTCCCAGAATCCCTCTCTGGCGGTTATCAACTCAGAGACATCTTTTAGTCATCTCTGTCACAACTAGAGCTAGATTTTCACATCTGTATCAACGGCATCAAAACATGCTCCCGAGAGAGGCAGGATGTTATTAATTTTTCTATGCGGCACCTTCGATTTTCTTGCACCCTCCAGATCAACACCTTCCAGAGCATCTCGTTTGATGAGATGTAATTAGAGGCGAGAACTACTTTTGCGTGTCTAGTTGCACACAATAATCTTTGGTGTTCCTAATTGCAACGCCTTCGGCTTACCTTGAACTCCAGTTCCATGCCACTGACGTGCTCTCCGGCCTCCACCTGCGCCAGCTTCTGGATGTAGGAGAAGAGGCTTCGCGCCGCCACCTCCGTGTTCCCACAGGCGACGGCCTCCAGAAGGGCGTCGTGGATGAAGCTGTACTGGTCTTCCGTCTGCACCATGTAGTTCCTCTGGGAGCGCATGAGAGTCACATGACCATAGATGTCTACCGTCTTCTCATGCTTGATGCGCTCTAGCATGGCATCGATCACGATGAAGCAGCCCGTGCGGCCCACACCGGCACTGAAAACACATGTTGTACAAGTCAAGGATGAGAGAAGGTTGCAAGCAAGTTTGGACCAAGGGGTACATCTAGACTCGTTCTAGACCTAAAGTTTCCAGCTTCAAGAGAAGTAGGAAACAGGGTTCAGACCTGCAGTGGGCAATGATGGGACCGGCGTCCGGTGGATTGCAGGTTTTCACCCTCCTGAGAAAGGCCAGGAATGGAGTGGGATACTCGGGAACGCCGTGGTCCGGCCAGGCGGTGAACTGGAACTGTCGAACCTCTCGCTTTTCACTAGAACCATTCTGAAACAAGAGAAGTTGCCTTTATGGTAAGTTGCATGCATTCACAGGAACAAATCCTATGGGTTACACTGCGACACATTAGTTTAGATTAGCATAGCTCTACAGCTATGACACGTCATGCTACATGAGACGATGGTGCACGTAGTCATGTGTTCTGGCACGGCCTTGTGTCACCAAAATGTCGTCTGCATTGTATTTTGACACAAGCAAGAGAGCCAGGAACATGTCTGCCGCAGAGGAGATTTCAGCAAGAAGAGGGAGAGACATCAGTGTCCTGATAGTTCTAACTGCTAGCATTTATTTCTCATCCTGGACGTCTTTAAAGCGAGGTTTTGCATTTCAATGTCGCTGCTGTTCCAACAGAGGCTCCCTTTGAATAAATGAATAAATAAACGATGTAATTAAGAGCAAACTGGCCCAGTTTTGCCGGATACTTTTTTTCTCTGGCTGTCTTCTGCAGGCTGTGTTTCTCTGCAGTGGATGGGCTTGTGCAGGATTGTTTTTAAGAATTCATGACTCCGGGTTGACTGTGTGTGCGACTGCAGGATATGCGCACACATAAATACACCTCGGTGTTCCGGCGAGTGTGTGTGTGTGTGTGTGTGTGAAAAGGTTGTAAGTAAACTCTGACTATTCAGCCTCGCAATGCAATACAACAAACTGTGGTGCAAAAAAACACCTCATCTGTATTCGAAGATGTCCCTTTAGTAAAGACACCGTGATTCGACTAAATAAGCCATTATGTCTAATCTAAACTGTCCAAGAAGACAATTTAATTGCTTATTCATAGCTTAGGAGATCTCTTGAGATCTCTTCTGAAACTAGTGGGTTTTCATTTCTGGGACAAATCTGAGAAGATCCAATTACTGTCCGTGCTGTCTCGGAGAATCAATTGAGATATTGAAGAGATCTCATTCCTCTTTCCTGTGGGTTTAAAGCGAAAGCTTAATCCCGTAACCATGAGCACACTCTTCATGCTCTGTACGACAGTCTTTCTTTAATCAATGCTTGGGCTCGTGTCTTATGGGCGCCCTTCAACTACAGTAAAAGCTCAATCCATTTTAATTCACGTTATGGTCTGACCGTGCAACTTGCTGACCCCTCTCTATTTCTCTTCCTCGGTCCCAACCACTTCATGTTTACTTGACCGCTGCGCTGTCTGGGATGCCAATTTTGCATGGAGCCGTTTTGCTCCGGCCACTTAGCTAAGTGC
The DNA here is from genome assembly GCA_038088235.1 of Zacco platypus. NCBI lineage: Eukaryota > Metazoa > Chordata > Actinopteri > Cypriniformes > Xenocyprididae > Zacco > Zacco platypus. Next base: position 46,185,480 of record CM076086.1, on the reverse strand, counting down.
CTCTCTTTGGCAGGCGTAACATTAAAAGATGATGGATGTGGAACGAGGAGATTATAAAAACATGTGCATGTATACAGTCGAAATGAGAACCTGGGGAGGGTTTCGGGAAAAAATGTCTCGTTCGCCTCAACCATTTGCAATCATCCCGGTTGTCGGAAAGCGAAACTGTGTGATGTGTCTGCTCTAAGGTCCAGAGGGAAATAACAGGCCCATGCACAACGTAAAACTCTTTAAAACGGCTAAAGTAACGTGTTCCTAGAAGAGGGAGCACACTTATCTCAGAAACGCCTTGTGTAGACCAGGGGTGTCCAATCCTGCTCCTGGAGGGCCTGTAGAGTTTAGCTCTACCTGGAAGTTTCTAAGAATCCTGAAGAACTTGATTAGCTTTAATTAGCATTGGAGCTAAACTCTGTTGGTCTCCGGGAGTAGGATTAGGCACCCCTGCCGTAGACAGTGCTTGGCTCGAATCTAGGGATGTTTTCTTTGATTTGAGAGCATGCTAGGTGGCACCATTACACCGGTGGACACAAAAAGTCTTACCTTGTGTAGAGAGAAGGTGCGCACGCAGAAGGTGGCGAGTTCGATGGTGTCCAAGAGCGTCACTTGAATCATACCGTAGGTCTCCGTCCCTCTACTCGGCCAATATTGGTCGCACTTTATCTGCGGAGGGGGAGGGAATGTTAGCATTCCTGATGTCTTTCAGGTTGGTTTAGCTGCCTTTACTGACATTTTACCCAGACATTTCTATGTATTGTCAAATTTGGGAGCCAACTAAAGCCTTTTCCAATCACACCAAATTACTTTCGAGTCTTGAAATGGAGAAGTAAGACTCGTAAGAGTCTCACACCTGCAATTACAAACCTTTCTCATCTGCCCATGTCAGATCAATTGCCCTGGCGTAATGTTTTCCTTCCCCCCTCTGACACCTGGCACATTGACAGACCCCTGGCCCGCCACACCCCAAATAAAGATTCACTCAATACGGAGCATGGCAAGCAGTCGGGCCGCCCCCGTGCCCTGATGCGATGTGACAGCCCGCTGCTTCAAAAATGTGCAGGTTTAATGCGTTCTTTGCGCTTATGCTGCAGATTGAACGGCTCACTCTGATCGCATCTGACAGAGCTCTAATACGCCATGTGGCGCCCGCTAAGATGGTGAGAGAGAGCAAGAGGGGGTGTCCTGAGATACTGACTGAGTTTGCTGAGCCTGACAGTCTAGGGTGTGACGGAATCGTCTTCAATGAACTTCTGGACGTCACAGCTGAGGAAGTCTTCAAGATGAGGGCTTCTTAACTTCCTCTTTCCCTCTCTGTCTCTCTCTCTCTCTCTCTCCATTTTTCATGGTAAATGAGCTGAACTGCCCTCCGATAGAGTCGAGAGATGATTCCCAGGTTGTTATCGGAGAGCCCCTTTCTTTCTTTCCCTCCATTTTTCTTCATCCTTTTTTTGCTCATTCATTCAACCGGCAATGGCATTTCAACTGGAATAATGTGAATTTGTTCAGTATGAAGCTGTCTTTTTAACAAGGGTAAAAAGGCCTATTATATTTTTAGGGACTATTAGCTCTCTTCCACAACCTGGTGAGCTGCCTAGCTAGATGGTACTTTAAGGAATCAGCGGATTGCTCCGTATCCAAGGGTGTTTTCAAAATGTAAGATTTGGCAAAACTGTAATGCTGCATGTTATTCGATACCATGGGGAAAACTGCCATACAGATCATTTATTATCTCATAATTTCTTTTATAATTTAGGTAATTTTGTCACACACAGCACAGGGAGGCTTTATTTGAACTACATTTACAAAAAAAAAAGACAAGTAAACAGTTGGTAAGAAAATAAGAACAATTAAACAAATTGCAAATGATAGCACAAATAAATACAATAGAATAAAGAGACATGAAATAAACACTTGAAGTTTTTCAGGTGGGTCAGAAATACTTCCGAAATGAAAGTAGCAAATGTAAAATAACACTGGATAGTTAGTAGATTAATGCTACAATTAAAGTTACAAAAGTTATTCAGTCAGTGATTTTCTCTTTGTCTTTTGTTTTTTGATTAACAAAACAGACAGCAGCAGATTTATTAGGCTGCTGTCACTTTAAGAGCTTATGTACGGATCCAATGTACTGTTACACAACATGCGTTTTCTCTCAACTATTTATGCTCCAAAACTGACAGTATTTACCTGAATACTCAGGGATTTTGACATAATTTTGTATGTATTTGACTGTTCAAGCACAATAAGCCAAGAAAAATTAACTCAATTTGGGACTCGCACTTTTTGCTCGAGTAGCATTTTATTTTGCGCTGTCTGTTCCAAATCACTCCATTATAAGACTCCATTTTGGTGAGTTTGCCGACTAGAAGGGAGCATGACAGCTAGATAGTTTTTGAACAGAGCTAATAAGAGCTAAATTTTTGACTTTTGATGTCAGGAGAATGATATTTACTGCTATTCTGAAACAATCCTGCATTTAACCACAAATGCGGTCTGTTTTTTGACTAGCCTCACCCGTGACTTCTCCTCCAGTCTGGTCATCATGACTACGGTGGCGGCTCGTTGCTCCCACACCATCCTCCAGAAGTCTCCGAAGGTCTCCGGCAGTGGGCCCTGCGTGGCTATGTATGCGTTCTGCTTCCTGTAGCCGTCGATGTAGTTAGCGTTGATGTAGTCGCTGCCTGTGATACCTTGAAACGAAGCATGAAGGTTGGTAACTGTGAAAGTTAGAGTCAGAATGACAGAGACGTTTACTTACGACATCTCATAAACAAGCAGAGTTTTGATTGTTGCAACACAAAGTTTAAGCTTTGCTCATGAGAGCAGAACCAATCAGATTTATACACTGACATGTATTTAGAAAAGTGACCCTGATTTCACAAATGCAAAGACGAGTCTTAAATGTATTATAACACAAACAGCTGGAAATGTCGTCTAGTTAGTAAAACTAACTTTTAACTGTTTTAGGCACAAGAAAACTTGACTAACATTATGTGTTGACTTCAAAAGTGTGCTTTAATAGCCCTGTTTCTAGACAGTTCCAAAATGGCTGACTGTTGCTGTGCGAGTCTCTTAACGGGTGAAAAACTAGCTACTCCACTAACGTGATATACAGTCACAGTCTGGTTAGAGGCTATTGCAGAGCTTGTGACAGATATCCATCATTGAAAATAATCCCCATGAAAGAAAAGCCACTGCTTTTTCTCACTTCCTTCCAGCTTTTTCGGCCCTGTCTCGCTCTCTGAGGGCCCGCCAACAGCATCTGATTTAGGGCCAGATGCTATACGATGGAATTAGGCTGGACTAGGACTAAATCAGCGAGCAGAACCCACGCCGGACCTCGTCTCGCTCTCTTTCTGCCATGGCTCTGGGCAGCCCGCAGTAAATCTCCCATAAAGCAGCCAAACATTCTCCCCTCTAAGCTCAGGATCCGTGAGGCGGTGGGAATAGAAGTAAAGCCCTTGTGTGCCACTGATAGAGGTAGCAATCCTATGGTCCGGGTCTTGAGACCTCTCAAAACCACATTAATGTGGCATTGACCCAGTGCCGAGTCTGGATCTCTGCCTTAAAGGTCTAGTCTTGGTTTGGGTACCAACATACAGTTCTCATAATAACACAGGTGATTACATTTGCATTTATTCATTCGGTAGACGCTTTTATCCAAAGCGACATACAAGGGGAGTAAATAGGGGTTAGGTGAGGGATGTCGGGCTTGTAACCTGAAGGTTGCTGGTTCGATTCCCATGCTGGCAGGAATTGAAGGGGTTTTTTTTTTACATTTACATTTTTATTCATTTGGCAGACGCTTTTATCCAAAAAAAAACTTACAAGGGGAGCAATTAGGGGTTAGATCTGTCTTGCTCAAGGGCACTTTAGTCATGGTATCGAAGGTGGAGAGAGTGCTGCTCATTCACAGGTAATCGTGGCCTAATGGTGAGGGCTTGTAACCTGAAGGTGGCTGGTTCGATTCCCACACCGGCAGGAATTGAAGGTGGGGATTGGGAATGAACAGGACTCTCTCCACCTTCGATACCATGACTAAAGTGCCCTTGAGCAAGACACCTAACCCCTAATTGCTCCCCTTGTAAGTTTTTTTTTGGATAAAAGCGTCTGCCAAATGAATAAAAATGTAAAAAAAAAAAAAAAAAACCTTCAATTCCTGCCAGCATGGGAATCGAACCAGCAACCTTCAGGTTACAAGGCCACGACTACCGATTAAACAAGCAATTGTAAATATATGTGATTTAATTATGTATATATTATGTTATGTTTATGTTCTATTTATGCGCATACGGCGCAGGATGAATTATGCTACAAATTCAATACTTAATGTTAGGGGTTTGTTCAAATCCCTCAGTAGGAGCAAATGCCATTAATTCTCTGAAACAAGTCACTTGTAATTACACTCAGGGTCCGCACTAGCTTCAGACCTCTGGCAAATAACCTATGAGAGGCATATTTAATTGTACAGTTTATCCAACACAAAAGCTTCAATCACAAACACAAGCCCGCGGTGCTAAATTGTTGTTTTCGTGCTTTAACAACGAACAATGAAACACTTGGCCGTGCTCATTTTCTAGCCCCCGCTAAGTCGGAGAAAAAGACAAAATTAGCAATCAGGGGGAAAAAAGAATGCCATTAAAAGCTTCTTCCCCGTCTCACAAAGCTATCGCGGGAGTGTTTCGCTTTAGTCATAGCTAAGTGAACAGAGCACGGCTGCCTGCACGAATTGTCCCACCGCTGTGTCTAATGGTGAAATCACTGCACTGTAAAATGGAAATTTCGAACTTGATTAATTTATGCATTTATGGGCGCTGTCTTTGTGATGATTCTGTTACGCTGCGTTATTGCTCATCTAAATTGGGTCGTGGAGAAGTGTGGCGAAAATCAAGGTGATGCGACGACGAGGGAGGGAACCGGGGGGGAAAAATAACTGTAAACAGCGAAAGAGAGCGCCGAGCATTGACAGTCGCCTCTGGATGGAAAAAATATGGGCGTTTTACCAACATAACGGCAAAATCTCTCCTGATTTTCCACTGACATTTTATGTTTCATCCAAAAGCTTGACAGCGTCCATACCTCAACCGAAGGCGCTCCGGGATGTGGCTGTGCACTATACCATTCGCCTGCTAGTTTAATTCTGACTGCTTGTGAATTATCCGACTCTTGTTTCTTGTGTGTGCGTGACCAGACAATAAATAGTGTGGGAAGGGGAGAAAGTAAATTGATTTATACGGATAAACGCTATAAAAAAGCATAATAGAGACATAAAATCCTCCCAAATGCACATGCTAGATCAGGTTCTTCTGAAAGATTTTAGGATCTTGCAGCAAAATAAATTTCTCTAAACAGCTTTTTTTTTTTGAAAAGCCAGACAGATCTGTGGGGGCGACAACAAAGTTCAGTCATTCTGGAACCTTTAGGTGCAACATATTGAGACCGATTTCTTTTTTAAAAAGTCAGCGTGTGTGTGTGTGTGTGTGTGTGCAGTTCTGCCCGACCTTCGATGGGTGCCAGGATTACGCGGGAGTGGTCGTAGGCGATGACGTTGGCGTATCGGTTCTTGGGTTTGTTGACCTCCAGGTTGGAATGCTCCCAGGTGAACTGCTGACCCGGATCGATGGACTGTGGAGAGAAAGTAAGGAATGAAACTACCCTCAGGGCTTTTCCCAATCCCTCAGCATCACTGGCACGAATACTAATGCGAGGAGAGAGCGCGTTTGCATCCGCTGGAACATCAGAAGAAGGTGGAGAAACAGAGGAGAGTTCAACATTCAGAAAGCGGGGTTGAGTGAGGCCAAAAACTCACGGAAACTGGCGGATGGGAAAGAAATGAGAATCCCTCACAAAGCAGCCCAGCTAAACATTCACAACAAGATAAAAGTCCTGCTCCTGCCGCAATCAGAGCGCACATTAAAGTGTAATTAAAAGCCGTCTGCTATCGTTTTAAAATATTCACGAGCGTTCGGCCAGGTAGCTTTGTCGGGACCGTTACGTGGACAGTGAATAATAGCAAAGGAAACGCTGATAAAAGAGTCTGTTCCTTCCTGTGAGGGGGTGAATTATCTGGCGCCGGCAAGATAAATGCCACCACATTCCCAATATGAGAATTTCTGAATAAATATTCTATTCCCCTGTCGGGGTAATTTAGTATTCCATTATGATTCCGAGCCTGTTCTCGGGCAATGGCTCCGTCCCAGCTCTTCTAGCTTGAGGGATGTTTTCATTTAGGCGACCGTCTTTGCATGCTGAAGCCGGGACTGAATAACCCACAATGAGGGGTTTGATGTAACTGTTTACCCTGCGATGATTACAGGCACAAATAACAGAGCATGGATCCTCCACAGGTTGTCCGTGCTCTCGAACATGTCTCTCTTATCATCTACCCTGCCTGTGGGTTTGAACGCGCAGTCTGGATTGGTTTGGTTCTGCTCCAAGCCAAATGTCAGACTGTGCTGTAACATAACGGATCACATGCGAACGGAAGCTCGATGTCATAATCCGCAGCATGCTTTTGCATAACACCCAGCCCACATCCTCATATCTGACCAAAATCTTTGCACCAAACATCTTTTTCTGCTCCACATCAGCATCCATCTCTAAGATTTTTCTTCTTCTTCTTCTCTAGCCCAAACATCACTCTTTGATTTAAAAGCTACTATTAGCATACTAGCACACAAAAACTACTTTCCTTCCATTTTTTCTTCTAAAGCACCAAACTTTATCATCAACTGACCTCGACTGAAATGCAAATTTAAAGGGTTTTTCAATCTCTCAATAATAAATAAATGTAATGACTCTTGCAGTTCCATTGTAAACCTCTAGGGTGTTCCCTTTGAGAAAACCTACGGTGGCCGAGAGAGCTCAACACGCTGCAAATACAAAAACGCATGCAAATAAAAAAACACATGTAAATAAAAAAAACACATGCAAATAAAAAAACGCATGCATATAAAAAACATATGCAAATAAAAAAACATATGCAAATAAAAAAACACATGCAAATAAAAAAAATGCATGCAAATAAAAAAAACACATGCAAATAAAAAAAACATGCAAATAAAAAAAAAAAACATGCAAATAAAAAAAACACATGCAAATAAAAACAAAACGTGATCATCAGTTTGACAACACATGTGCTGCAAATCCTCACAACACAATCAAACACAAAAATGCGCTGCAAATACACAAACCACAACGGAAATGTTTCAAGGGGACCCCAAAAAGTGACGGACCCTACTAGACAACAGCACAAACTAAAAAATATTAAATATATTATGTAGGCATTAACTCAATGTAATGTGTTTCACTAACAGAAAAGTGTTTTAATATGTGGCATTGTTGTTCACTCATTAAACTTTAAGAGATGATCATTTAGTGGATGATTTAAAAATATTCGTTAATCATCTGTAGCGTACTAATGTGACGTCATCATAACGGCCGCCTGAGGCGCTCGACGACCACGTCATCTGTGAGCGTGAGCTTCTAGCAAACTGAAAAACACTTTATTAAAAATAATAAATACATGAAATAATGTACAGTTGTTTATTTTTGTTTGCAGTTTTTATAGTATTTAATGATTGTGAACACATTGTGCACTCAAATGCCGTACACTATACAGGGATTAGTGAATGAGTGAAGGGTGAGTTGAACTGGTTTTGGACGCACGTCCTAGTAGGGTCCGTCACTTTTTGGGGTCCTCATTGAAACATTTCCATTGTGGTTTGTGTATTAGCAGCGCGTTTGTGTATTTGCAGCGCTTTTTTGTGTTTGCATGTGTTGTGAGGATTTGCAGCACATGTGTTGTCAAACTGATGATCACGTTTTGTTTTTATTTGCATGTGTTTTTTTTATTTGCATGCGTTTTTTTTTTTGCAAGCTTTTTTTATTTGCAGCTCGTTGAGCTCTCTCAGCCACCGTAAAAACCTATTCCAGAGAGTCTGTTACTCACGAAACTAGAGCAATTTATGAAACTTTGAAGCTACTATCTGCTTGATTACGTCATTTTTTGCAAAGTAGCGAGGTCAGAAACTAAATAATCAACAATCTACCACTCGGGCTGCTTAAGACTTTCCTTCATTTGGTTAGCATATGCAGCTAATGCTAATCTATATGCTAAGCCAATGTCCCAAAAACGATAGCGGGATGGCTCAACTCAAGCGTGCCCATGTTCCTGCTGAGATATCAGGTCTGGCTCACGCTGGGAGCCATTTAAGATGGCATTAAGCCCCGGGGGTGTTGACGGCAGCGCCGCTGTAGCACGCTGTGATTTAAGATGGACGACGACATTTGGTCTATGCAAATGAAGGCTGAATCAGCAATAGTAAGGGCTAATCAGCAGCCGCTACATGTACGAGCCCAGCACTCCGAACATAGACATCCGTGACACTGCAAAACCCTTTGGCATTTAAGTAACTGCCATGTGAACAGTGAAAAAAGTCCTCTCATTTTGGCATTGGCTAATCATGAAAACAACAGTTGCACCATTTTAAACAGCTAACAATCTTTTTCGTAACAGTATTTTTTGCGAAATATGCCGTACCTCGTACTCCTGGGAGAGTTTCAGATTGTCGTTGGCCTTCAGTAGTTCCGTGTGCTCGGCTAGCTCCGAGATGGGTATGGGAGGGTGGTTCATCATACCTGTGCACCAATCAGGAGAAGAAGACAAGGTCAGTAAGACCACCAAGGCTAAGAAAGGCAGTTAGAGGCAAAAGTTGGTGGAGAAAGCGGGATCAGGGGTGGGGGAAGACACCCAAGCAGATAAGACAATGAGGTGGGACTGGAGTGAGGAACAGTGGGTGATGTTAGGGACACGGTGTGACCAGGCCAGAGCTCTACTTCATCAATCCGTCCAATCAGGATCGTCCTAATGCGGCGGGGAAAAAAAAACACTGCCTTTACACAGACAATATGAAGGAAAGAACCTAAGGATGATTGCTAAGGTGCTACAAAAACCCCAGACCAATTACAACACTGATAGGGGGTCAAATGGTTCCTAATAGCTTTGCAATATTGCCAAAGCAACGAATCGTCTTCTTTCTGACTAAAAGTGACGAGCACGAGGACACTCCATACACTCGCGTTTGTACTCAGCGGGCGAAGACAAATGAAATAACGCGCTTGGTTGCCGGCACGAAACCAAACAAATCTCCTCTCCAAACTGAGTCATAAATTGAAACAACCCGTAAGATCTGCCCTTGAGAAATATGTTCACGTCTGCAGAGCACAAACATAATAGATTTAATCAAATGCAAAATCTGAAAACTTTCTATTTCACACAAGGCCAAAACAACAATACAAGAATGAAGCCGGTGTACATCGTTCACAGCGATGCTGATGGGAATGAGGGAATGGTGTCTAACCATATGTTGGGTTTCCAATCCTGCTCCTGGAGGAACACCTACAATCCCTTTGGAGCAAATTAACATCCAGGCAGGACAGTGGCCCTCCAGGAGCAGGATTGGAAACCCCTGACCAAAGCATAAATCGAAAGGCTCCGATATTCTTCAAACGAAGTTTTCATTCATTCTTCAAAATACGTGATCAGCGACTGTAAATCGAACATCTGACTGTTGAGGAATCTGTAAAAGTGTTGCTTTCCTCTCAGGATCAAAATAAACAACAACATTGGGATTTTTTTTAATAAAGCATAAGAAAATCATCTGATCAGTTATATTATAACACAGAGATTGACACGGTTTTTCGTGTCTCTCATTTCTTCAGAAGAACAAACTCGTTTTCTAAGCAGCAGTTTTCACTCTGACTCCTACGGACTCGAGAGGAGATTGAACTGGGAAAGATTTTCGGACCACGGACCAATGGTGTTTATCAGCCAAAGAGAACTTTTTCCAGGAAAGGCGAGCTGTTCTGAACTTCCAAAACGAACTCCGAACGAACTTCGTTTGAAGCGTATCGGGGCCTTAACCCTGTCAAGTAGGGCGTTCTGGGAGTCACTAAACGGACTCATTTGCATCTCATTTATGAAAGAAATTCCAAGAAATAAAAACTCGGACTTAGTGTTCCTACATTCTGCTGTGGGGGAAAAATCTGCTCCCACACGAAACACGAAAAATACGAGCAAAGCGAGAGGTAGAAAAATACAATATCGCCTTTCCCTGGAGGACACGTCCTGCCTTAATATTTCCAACAGCTTTCCTTTTGGCAGAAGCGTGCAATAATTTCCTTCGTTTGAGCAATGATGGGAAATAAAGTTCTTGAGGTGCAGGGTTGAGGATGGGGGTAAGAGGGGCTTTATTTGAGAGTTCTGGCCTGGGTTAAGATGACCCGATGGTACTGGTGCAAAGTGAAGTGCCGCGTTCTCTGCCTCAGTTCAGTCAAAGCTAAGCAAGCGTGTCACAGAAGCAGCCGCCCATGCTAACCCTGCAACAGCTTCCAAGACCTTTCCTCAAACAGGCACTAGTTAGCACATGTTTGCTCAGACAAAACACAACAAAAAACCTTAATCTAGTTAGTAATGGGAAACAGTCAACTGAGATGGACACTAAATTATTTACAGAGGCCACTGAACTTTCATTCATCGTCCACTTCAGAGGTCAAAAGTTAGATAAATGTTGACGTCTTCCTTCAAGAGTACTGTGATTTAATTAAGCACGGATAATCTGCATAATCACATTAGCCGTGCTCAATTTGACCTTCGGTTGACACGTTTTTTCTCGAAATGACTTCGCTTGGGATCGGACCGGCTAATTTGTCGTTATGACACAAAAAAACGACATGATGCCTTGAAAAAGTTCTGGCTGCTAGTTTTCGGCGTTTCCCTCAGAGCCGTCCACTTAAAAATCACTCGTATGCGAGAGTTTGTTGAACACTAACACTTTTGTTTGTCTACAGATGTTATTTTCATCAAGCTCTCCGAGATTGTCCGGGATCCGTTTTAACCTCTTAAGGTGAACCGAGGTAATGTATGCCAAAGCACTCTCGAAAAAGATGCGAAGGGCAACTTTGGCAAACAGCCTGAGATCAGACCTGCATGCTAAACGGCAACAGCCTCCGTAATGCAAAGAGAAAGGCCATCTAGAGCCAATCGAACTCTTTCCAATGTCAACTTTGCTCCGTGTCAACAACAATTACTCGCCTTCCATCTTTCCGTTTCATAAACAAGCCGTTATTTGTTTGTTTTAAGGAATTTTCTCCCTGCGAGACGTAAAAAAACAATTCCGTTTAATCCGATCGGGGTGCCTCGGCAGATGACGGAAAGTTTTCATTATCACGACGTATTCGCTGTCAATCAGCTAAAACTGCTCAACATTTACTACAATCAAATTAGCGAGTAGACATTATGGCTTTATGTACATGGCATTCGATTTCAAGTACGTATGCAAAGGACACTAAAAAGTCTACTTCAAGTCTGTTTAAGCGAGGTATAGAACTCCGTCAAGGACAAATTCCTGTCTGCTTTCCGCTCTCTCTGGCAGGGTTTTCACCGCGGACTCTTTTTATCCCGTGCAATCAAGCTCAAGATCACTGAGCGCGCGAGAGAAGCAAACTGTCTAATTACATATTTTCGGTCTCTTATTTGCGCTTGACAGGTGATGCAAATAACAAATCCTTTTGATATCCTCTGCCGCTGTTCGCCAAACCATTTTATGCGATTGTTCATTTACATATAAAAGGAAAAACGCTTGGTGTATTTCCCCGTAAAAACAACAAAAAAAGGGAGCCGCGTTTCTCTTTCCTCTGCCTCGCTGGGGGGCGGGAGGGATGTATCAAATGTCGGACTATTGTTTGCGGAGGGTTTAATTAATTCGGCTCGTTATCTCCGCCTGCAGAACGACCCCGCCGGCGGGGAGCGGAATGGGGGGCCGGACGGACGGCGGAGCTGGAAAAGCGGGACAAGGATGCTGGAATGTGTGGAGACCTGTGTAAAAATTATAGCGCTGTACATCATCCGCTGTGATTTTACTGTGGATTAATAGAGTGCAGCCAACAGCCTGCGAGAACAAAGCAGTCGACAAGCAGAAATACTGAACAAAATAAACAGGAAAAATCAAAAGCCGTGTTACGAATGAAAGTTAAAAGCAGTCATAATCAAGATGAAACTGTTTGCATTTCATTACAATGCAGAACAAATGTCTAGGAATTGTCTATATGCATTTAAAAGAAAGATTAAAATTATGTTTTATATATATATATATATACACACACAAGACATTTTGGACTTTTTATGCTTCAAGTTCTTTTAAGCAACAACAATAAAAAAAAAACAAAACAAAAAAAAAAATGGAAAAGTGTTATTTACTCAATGTTTTCCTAAACTGTGCACCTCATATAGTTAAAGCAATCGTTATTCTTAGGTTTCATTTGAGGTACGACTCCTTTTAACTTTCCCAGGGTTACAGGAGTGAACATTAGCGCAGATCCGGCAGTTTGTGAAGGGAGGGGGGGAAAAAAAGTCATATGCAAATGTAGTCGGAGAACACAACCCATTATTTCGGATGTGGGGCAGACGCATTAAAAAAAGATAAGAAAACACCAAAGCTCAGCGCGAGATGTGAGCACTAACTTTCATAGTCAAAACCGGCTTCACTGACGGGACTGCTTAGACCCGAATCTGTGAAAAACAGCAAACACCAAAAATAAAATAAAAGCACTGATAATTAGTCGAGAACATAAATGGAAAAGTAAGAACATAGAACTTCTCTTTTATGCATTTGCTCCCTCTAATTAATTTTCATGACAAACTATATTGTGCATTTTTAAACAGGCAGGAGAACGGACCACCCCTGCTTTGAACGAAGGCGGTAATCCTCGCGGGGGTCCTCGGCGTTGGATCCGACGCCAAGCAGTCTGTCAGACGGGGAAAGTAGGACACTCACTCAAACATCAGCCGTTCTTCATCCAACTTCAGACACGCTGATGTTTATTAGACACACGGGAGGAACCGCTGCAGAAACACTGTAGCGTCTACTGGCTCCACGGTAGTTTTGCGGAGAAAAAAAATCAGATGGCGGCGCCGGTGGAGCGGGAAAACGACATACGGTCACTGTTTAGTGCTCGACGTCTGTCCAGCTGTCTGGAGAGTGAGCGGAAGACGAGCGTCTTTAACTTCTGTTGTGGAGGTCTGAACCATCTGTGATGACTTTAGGCACACGACACCTCTGCAGACGGGCCCGATTAACACGTTAGCAAGCGATCTTGCATTATAATTGGCATTATAAGTAGGCAAATCGAATTTTTATGCAGCATGTTGGCTAACTAAAAAAACATATTTATTGGAAAAATAGGATTATTTATTATATATATGCATTTATGTATGTATGTTTAATGGGTGGTCATTAATCCAAAGCAAACATAAACAGGCAAAACTGTACAGATTTATTAATTATCATATCGGTTTGCAACGTAAGAATAGTTATCGGTTATCTATATCGGTGCATTGATGATAGCAGAAATGATTTAATACTTTATTGAGTGGGTGAATTATCATTCTAATTAAGGATATTATAATTAGCATTACAAATATGAACGGATAAAAGAGGAAAAATAGGTTTATTTCATTATATTTATGTATGTTTTTTGGGGGTTTGTTTGTATTATCCAAAATAATATTTAAAAAGTGTGTAGATTTATAAATGCGACAGTCATATCGGTCATCATTTGTAATATAAGAATAGTTATCGGTTATCATTTGTAACGTAAGAATAGTTATCGGTTATCATTTGTAACATAAGAATAGTTATCGGTTATCTATATATGCCAAAATTTCAATATCGGCTCATTGATAATAGCAGAAATGATTTAATACTTTACTTAGAAGGTGAAATATCATGATAATTCACGATTAATATTACAATTAGTATTTTAAATATGAATGCATAAAACATATACAGGAAAAAAATAGGATTATTTTATCATATTTTTACGTTTATTTATTTATGTTTCATTGGTGATCATGCTTGCATTAGCTAAAATAAAAATTAAAAAGGCAAAACTGTAAAGATTTATAAATGCGACAGTCATATCGGTTATCATTTGTAATATAAGAATAGTTATCGGTTATCTATAGATGCCAAAATTTCAATATTGGCTCATTGATAATAGCAGAAATGATTTAATACTTTATTTAGAAGGTGAAATATCATAATAATTCAGGATTAATATTACAATTAGTATTTTAAATATGAATGCATAAAACATATACAGGAAAAAATAGGATTATTTTATCATATTTTTACGTTTATTTATTTATGTTTCGTTGGTGATTATGCTTGCATTAGCTAAAATAAAAATTAAAAAGGCAAAACACTATAGATTTCTAAATTCAACAGTCATATCGGTTATCATTTGTAACATAAGAATAGTTATCGGTTATCTATATCGGTGCATTGATAATAGCAGAAATGATATTCTAATTCAGGATATTATAATTAGCATTACAAATATGAATGGATAAAAGAGGAAAAAATAGGTTTATTTCATTATATTTATGTATGTTTTTTGGGGGGTTTGTTTGTATTATCCAAAATAATATTTAAAAAGTGTGTAGATTTCTAAATGCGACAGTCATATCGGTTATCATTTGTAACATAAGAATAGTTATCGGTTATCTATTTCTGCCAAAATGTCTATATCGGTACATTGATAATAGTGTAAATTAAGGTGAACACTTTATTGAATTATTATTATAATTCAGGATTAATATTATAATTAGCATTATAAATGGGAATACAAAAAAAAAAAGTAAAAATTGTTGTTTATTTATTCATATTTTATTGGTGGTCATGTTTGGATCAGTCAAAATAAGGCAAAACTATATAGATTTATAAATGCGACAGTCATATCGGTTATCATCTGTAACATAAGAATAGTTATCGGTTATCTATAGATGCCAAAATTTCTATATCGGCTCCTTGATAATAGCAGAAATTATTTAATACTTTATTTAGAAGGTGAAATATCATTATAATTCAGGATTAATATTACAATTAGTATTATAAATATGAATGCATAAAACATATACCGGAAAAAATAGGATTATTTTATTATGTTTATGTTTTATTGATGGTCATGTTTGCATTATCCAAAATAAAATTTAAAAAGGCAAAACTGTATAGATTTCTAAATTCAACAGTCATATCGGTTATCATCTGTAACATAAGAATAGTTATCGGTTATCTATATCTGCCTAAATGTCTTTATCAGTGCATTGATAATAGCAGAAATGGTTTAATACTTTATTGATTGGGTGAATTATTATTATAATTAGCACTATAAATATGAATAAATAAGAATAGTTATCGGTTATCTATATCTGCCAAAATGTCTATATCGGTGCATTGATAAAGCAAAAATGATTTAATACTTTATTTAGAGGGTGAAATATTATAATTCAGGATTAATATTACAATTACTATTATAAATATGAATGCATAAAACATATACAGGAAAAATAGAATTATTTTATCATATTTTGTACGTTTATTTATTTATATTTCATGCTCGCATTAGCTAAAATAAAAATTTTAAAAAGGCAAAACTGTATAGATTCATCACTTTGGTTATCATTTGTAACATGAAAATAGTTATCAGTTATGTATATCTGCCAAAATATCTATATATCGGTGCATTGGTAATAACATAAATTAAGGTTTATTGAGCGTATCATTATAATTCAGGATTAATATTATTATTAACATTATAAATAGGTGTAATATAATATATAGGTGACCATAAAAAAACCCCGATAACTATTAGTTATGTCTATCCGCAAAAATAAATAATAACGTTAAACATTAATACAAAAAAAAAGATATTTTAAAATAATGAATTAAAACAATTATCGCTTATTGTTGTCATATTTCTACATTGGTGCATCGCCCTAATGATAAAATCAATTACAAAAAACAGTGATGTGTGTCGACATTTCAGCAAACAGCCTAAAAAAAAAAAAGACGAGAATTACAAATATTCTATTTACAGATCGTTTATCACAGGCTTGGGAAAACAGCGAGCGTGTTTGCGATCACCGTAAACTAATAAAAACGTCTGTGTTCCAAAACACTTGATACTCACGCAAACAGACGCAAGAGGAGGCAGAAGATCCGAGCACAATCTGACCCTAAACGTGTTCTGAGACAAACAGAACGTCAGCGTCTCGTCTCATTAGGATAAGCGCAGTGGTCGAGCGCCATATGTGCCAGTCATCCATGTGAACTCAAGTGTGCTCCCTCGAACAATGGGCCCTATTAGCTAATGGAAATGTCGCAAATGTTTCCCCGTCCCAGTTAATTGGGCTAAAATGTCCGCTTAAATAAAAATTCACCAAGCAAAGAGATAATGACATCCCGCGCTTAAAAAGAACAACGTCGAGTCACAAATCGAACGCTCCTCAATTAATAAAGTCCAACGAGGACGACTTCAACGAGGCGATAGTGTTGAAGCGGACGGGAAAGGCGAGAAAGAAGATGAAAGCTCGCCAGGCTCATTTCGGATGTGTTATTAGGCGGCTACCGGACAAGATGCCCCACAATGGACAGGTGATTATGGGAAATGAGGTGGCGATAGCGGCTTTCTTGCTTTCTCCACCTCCATTTCTCATCCGGCTCTCGCTGCAGAAGAGCTCTCCGCGTTATGACCTCCTCGGGCGGCCGCGGCCAGATTACCGCCTTTGAAACAAGAGCTGTTTGATGGGGAGACGGCGAGCGCGGACAGGAGAGAGACGCCTTCCGCAAATTCACTTCAAGGAGCCGCGGAGAAATGTCAGACTAGGTTTAACGTCCAAAGCCAGCGAAAATGAGAACGCTCTTTGAACTGGAGGATTTGGAGGAGACAAAAGATCGTCTGCTTCTGAATGAGTTGTGGCGAAAACATCTCTGAAGCAAAACCTGGACGTTGCAAGCAAGCCCTGAACCCAATACGAAATAGAGATGATTGACAGGCCGCACATAATTATTAACTAATAAACCGCATCAGTAGAGATGCAAATGAGAAATAGCAGCAGGCGCTCCTGAAAACTGACAGATAAATTAAAGTTGATTGACAGTATTTGTCAATTAAAGCGAACACGTATTTGGAAGGAGAATATTAAAATAATAATGTGTTTTCTTTATGCGAAATGTCATTTTTGCTTTTGATTTGGGGGTGGAATAATGACCTAAAAGTAAACATGAAGATGAAGCAGTTCGCGGTCGGAGAAAAGTTCTCGTTTTGAGATACCTGGGGTCTGGAAGTTGATTCGTCTCATCTCCACGGGGTCCGTGGGGTGGTGAGGGGTGATTTCGGCGTTGTTCAGCAGGCACTTGGTCCGTGGCTCTGACTCTTTCCGTTTGCTGCTTTAAAAAAGAAAAGAAAAACATGCAGACTAAATGAAACCTGACAGATGAATCATAAAAAAACGACCGATTCAGTTCATGATTCACATTGATGACTCCTGATTCAATCATTACGGATTTTTCATAAACACGTGTATCTATATACATACGCACATTTAAAGTTTATTTAGCGGAAGCACAAACAAAGCAACGTCCGCACACAACACAGCCGAGGGGTCGAACCTGCTATTTCATTGCACTGCCATCTAATTAAAACTTGCTTTTATGCTGAGGCAGGATGTTTTCTTTTGCCCCCTTGAAAACAGCAATAAAGTACTGCTAAGCCTTACCTGTCAGGCTTGCTGCTTCCGAAGAAAGCATTGAAGTGAAATAAATATATAAAAGGGAGAAAACACAACAAGAGAACAAGGGAGAGGAGAGAAAGAGAGAGAGAGAGAGGGGGAAAAAATCAATAGAGTGCATTTAAATTCACAGGGCAGGCTAGCGGTGCCAGATCAGGCTCATCTGCATTTGGACAGACCTGTAAAAGATGTGTGTTTGCGCCCACCGGGGGTGGGGGGGGGTACAATCTCCAGACATCAGAGGTCAAACTCAAGGTCCTGCCGAGGGAGGAAATACTAGCCAGGTGTCGTCTGCTTTTAACCTCGTTCGCGAGGTGCTAATGAGGAATCGCTTCCCTTTGAGTTCGAGCACGTTTGCATGTTAAATGTCAAAGCGGCCTGCTTTGGCCGTTCTCTGAAGCTAATAGCTATTAGCCATCACCTCATTAAATTTTGATAAGACTGAATTGATTGCTCTCCTCAGCTCTGCTTTGAACTTCTCCGAACTATGCCAACGGATGAGGGCAACATTTCTAATGTAAGCTTTTCTTCACCTCACAATGCATTTACAGTGTGTTTGTTTGAAGAGAGTTCCAGCAACTAGTTATATGAAGAGCTGAAATGAAAATCTGTGGCTGAAACCAAAAGTTATAATTAAGTTATATTATAATTAGAGATGCACGGATGTATTGGCTATTAATCTGATAAAAGCAATTATTTTCAGTATCGGCCATCTGTTGATTGTCTAAAAACAGATGATTACACCCTGTCAGGAATCATGTTCAGACTGTAACTCATACGGAAAATCTTGAGAGTTGAATTTCGGGGAAGTTAATACAACAATAACGCATTAACGGGTAAAAATAGTGACGTTAAAGCAGGCTTTATTTGAGCTTATGAATCACCCGTAGTTCAAGCCAACGTTTCCAGGTCCGTTTCCCCAAACCGAACGTTATTTGTTGCGAGTGTCCCATCCAATGATCACAAAGGTTCTTTCTTATCAGAAGATATTATCAAATTTTTGTCCATTTTATCACGAAGCAACAAACGGCGTCTTAAATGTGACGTTCCGCTTTACTACAAGTTATAGCACAAAAAACATGCGTGAACATCAGAAGGTATGTTGAAAGATACAGCACAACTTGTCTCAGTGTTTCAACCTTGGAAAGACGTCAATACAAACAACTTAAGAACAATGTCATTTAACTTTGCATTTACCTCAGCGAAGTTATCCGATGTTTACTGTTCGTTAGTTGGACGTACTTAGCTGATAATAACAAGTTTGCCGTGAAGACAAGAGCTTATGAAACTACCTTATGTGCAAATGAGTTGCATATAAACAATTTAGATTTTGAATGTAATTATTATATCTTTAAAAAAAAAAAAAGGCAGTTGAATGTAATAAATCTGTTAATTTTCCAAATCAGAGTTAGTTTGCAGCATTATTTGGGTGAGATTTTAATCGATAAGTATCGGTGCATCTCTACTTATAATACTATATAAATTATATTTATAAATGTATTTGCAACACATTTACTACATTATACTATATTAGACATGTAGACACAATTTATTTTTATCTTAAAGCATTAAAGCAGAAAGGATAAGATCATGAGAAGCACAAATTAGGTCAAATATCCATTTTGGCTGGTACTGTAAATGGTAAGGAAAGGTTTTTAATTCATTATAATGTCAAAAGTCCACTCACTTCTTATAGAGGAGAATCGCAATAACAATACAGATTATGAAGACCACAGCGAGAACGGGTCCCACCACCCAGATGAGTCCGTCCCCTCCCGTCTCCACGGGCCGAGGGTCCACGTCAGGAGCCATGACTGGATCCGTGTAGGGGCTGGAAGCAAACGATTTCTGCACAAGCCAATGTGGTTAACAGTTGGTTGTCATAACAAATCAAAACACCAATTTTTGATGGATTGAAAAGGCTTCCACTCACCCCTCCAGTGGTGTTAAGCTCAGCTAGGATGAAGAACACATATTCCTGCCCAGGGTCCAGAGCCCTGTTTTCGAAGCCGCTGTGCACTCTCTGGTCGCCCAGGGTGAAGGAAGGGGGCATGGATGAGGGTTTGAAGCTGGCAGCGATGTAGGGCCTTTTCCCGTCGACCTGCTTGAGCTGACGGGTGGTTCGAGCGTGACGTTGACCGGGTCTTCTGTCGCCCAACAGCTGTGGGAGAAAAGACTGCTTGAGGAGAACTGAAACCAGCATCTAAAACACAACATATCTCCCATATCAGAAACCAAATCACACAACCAAGCAGGGCTAATAAGCAGAGCAAAAAAACAATTCATTTGGAAACATTGAATAAAGTAATATATAAACAGAATAAACCCTTGGGCCATTCACAGCTCAAGGTCAAGTGGCCAAGCGTGGCAGTTTGCCAGCGGGTACGGATGAGAGCTGTGTAATTGTCCCCGCTCCCTGACAAACCCATAGGGAACATTCCCACAATGCTCCTGCGAGAACACTCGCCATGGCTCCGGCTCCACTCTGTCTGCGACACAAAGACAAAGACTTGAAGAAAAAAGGGTATGTTCACCTCTTCTAAGTCCAGTTCATCTGGGTTCTTGATGTGTCTGACTGGTCCTCTCCCCTTCTTCAGAGGAACCACCACAACATAGATTGCTCTGCAAGAGGTGCATAAAACAGTTTTAGACTGAAAAATTTTACTTTTCCGGACATAAAAATGATAATATCTAGCTAAACGATACGAAACAAAAACACCTTCAAACACAAGTATATCATGCATTCTTAGTGTGGCCAGAAGGGGCACTATAGCAAACGTTAGCGCAAACGGTAAGTTTTCTCTATCAGCTCAATTACTGTCGCGGCTCCGACATCAACACTGTGAAAGGACGCCACGCTAATCTTATGCGTTTGAATTCGTATACGTGCATTTCTAGCCTACGACAATGTAGTTTTCCTCACTTGATCAAGTCTTTGTTTTCCATCGGCGGGAAGACAATGGTCAGCGTACTGTCCGGCTCTCTTTTTAGGTCCAACTCAGGCTTCTGGACCAGAATAGGTGGCGCCGTTCGGACGACGAGCTTGTGTTTGGGTCCACCTTCGCTGCTCTCCTGGCAGGTGATTCTGAACTCATAGGTGACATTGGGTCGCAAGTTGGTGATGAGAGTTTTGGTCATCCTGGCATCAATGTCAACCTTCTGCCGGTTGTACTCGATCTGTGGAAGAATGTGTGTGGATAAATTGTTCAAAAACACGTAAATTGAGTCTGGCAGGTGCTCATTTTGAACCGGATAGCCAAACTGATCACGCAACAGGAATCGCTTACCATGCAGCGGTACGGGAAACGGCTATCGGAAAACTTCCAGGTCAGCAGTGCCGTGGTCTTGGTGACCAGCTTCACAGTGAAGTTCTTAGGAACATCTGTCCAGAGGTAAATGGAGGGAAGAAAAACACTTTAGAAATGGAAAAAGGACAGGAGGACTGAAGGGAAAGAAGGCTGACGGAATGTTCGGCGCTTGCGACCATTTTTCTGTTTGCTCCCCAAGGGAAAGGGGCTTTGGTCCCTCGGAGTGAGCGGAGTGTGGCGTTAGCTGTGAAGGGGAGGGAGGCGCTCAGTTGGGACAAACAGCACGCTAGACTGGACTGGTGAACACAGAACCACAGGATCGCACAGTACTCTGCCTGCCCTGGCCCGGCAGTGCCGCCCCAACAAGAACATTTGGCAAGCAGTTCCCATAATCCCTCTGAATGCTTCCAGAATAGCTGAACCCACATTATGTTTGAGTAACCCTCTGCTGCGTACTCTCAAATTTGGATAGGCACTGCCGTGGCAGAAAGCCCGACAGGAACGAGGACAAACCCCAAACACAATTGTCATGCCCACACTTGTTAGCAGTGCATCATGGGACGCCATGCTTCAAACCATCCCAGTGTGGAAGCCGGGGGGGGTTGGGGGGGGGGGTAAAGGTGAGTACAGAAAAGAGCAACTGTCAAACCAAAAGACAAAAAATAAATAAGAAAAACTCAAACGAAGTAAACAAATGTGCCTAGTTCCACTTCAGATTTGGGATCTCCTTGACGTGGTTCTCGCCTACCCTTGATACTAGGGAAATTTTGTGGTTAGATGAGTGAATGTGCTGGGCGTGTCTGACCAATCGGCACTTACCTCGCAAAAATTGATGCTCCTCCCCTTTCAAAACTGACTGACTTTAGCTTACTGACTTATTTTACCTTGTTGTGGGGGAGGGTGTTAGTGAGGTATGTGGCTCCCAGAGAACTTTATATAATCGGGTGTAGGTGCTTGCATTGTAGAGGTTTGTCCCTTGAGGCGGGGAAATGAGCAACCCCTACCTGCTTCATAGGCCACTGTTCGATACTGGATCGGTGGGCTGTAGGGCCCTGGACCTACACTGGTGTGCGCTCGGATTTTCACATCATACACTGCGTTGGGCCTCAGGCTGTTGAGGGTGTAGCTGTTCTCGCTTGCCGGCAGACGCAGTTCCTTGGGTCCGCCGGCCGTTCCCGCCTCCTGGTAGGCCAGTGTGTATTCCGTTATAGCACCGTTGCGCTCCGCTAGCACTGGCGGCAGCCAGGAGAACTGGAGAGAGCAGCAGGTGATGTTGGACCCTTCCGTTATTTGAGGATACCCTCGAGGAACCTCTTCCGGGACTCTCAGTTCTCGTGTAGCCTCTTCGCCGAATCCTGATCTGGACTTGGCGGACACTTTGAAAACGTACGTGGCCCCTCGGTGGATGTTGCTAATGGAATATTCGAGCTCCTGAGGGCCGAACTCCAGCGTGGCCAGGGGGCTCATGTCTTTTCGGCCAAACTGCAGCCGATAGCCCTGCACCTCGAGACCCGGAGCGATGAAATCTGGAGGTTGCCAGCGTACTAGTGCGGTAGTCTCCGAGTTTTGGCTGACGGAGAGAAAAGGAGGCCCCGGCACTGCAGAAAGAGAGAGAAAGAGAGAAACATTACATTAAGTTCAAATGAACCGTATCTCACTTAAGTTTGCTATATCAAAACCAAATGTCTTTTCATCCTGTTACTCCGTACTAAAGAAAAGGCACCTGAAATGACTTTAAAAGGATTACAAACCCATTTCCTGTAAAGCACGGTTACATAAGCATGTATTTATTGTACCATAATGGCGTTAACAACACATATATACTCTCCGTAAGTAACTGCAAAAGTTTCTAAATCACAAGACAGCCTGCACTATATTCTACGTTCACAGAAGTGACTAGACGGTAGTTGAACAGATCACTCGATGAGAGATGGCGGGTTGATAGAGAAGGAGAGCATGAGAGCAGATAGAAGGATGAATGACTTCAGGAAAAAAAGGAGATCTGATGAAGGTGACGGGGAAACATGGCAATGTGCTGCAGCGAGAGGACAACGAGGGTCAGAGTCGGCGTGATTGTAGCCCGCTTCCCCTCGCCAACAGCACTCCAGTCCACTCCACTGGACGATACACAATCCTCTCCACTGGACCACAGGCACGTTTCCCATTAGGCCTTGCATTAACGGCCACTGTTGACCCACAGCCACTGATTAAGATAGGATTGCGTTTCACACTCACGCCCTCCCCTTCCCTACTTCCCTCTCACTCTCTGTCCTTCTCATCTCCAGCAGAGGAGAAGCGCCAGAGCCGCTGCGAAAAAGAACAAAATAAAATAACCTTCAGCTAACATGCAATTAACCTGCCGACAGGACTTACAGTGAGTTATATTAGGCGTATAAAGCACGACTGCCAGCTGACATGACTTAGCCCTGAGAAAACTGCAGCGCTGCATTCTGGGCCGAACTGATATCATAATATACAAAAGACAAGGACAAAACTGACCAAATATGTCTGAATATAACCGTCCGACTTCATGTCCTCAGCACAGGATGACGAAAGGTCAAAATAATTAAAAGCCTTTGATTAATTATTTCTTGTGTACTGTAGAAAAATACCACAAGAGACTATATCTTACAGTGATTTTACCATGGCATGCAGGCACAAATGTTCAATACATGTCATAGCACCTAATATAGATTTCAAACACAGCCGATCCAATCAAATTTTAGAGCTGGGACTCCATAATGCCCGTTTGTAATCCCACGATCCAAAAAAATGCAATCTACAGAAAGTTCAACTCCACGCCACAGTGTCCTGGCATCAGACGCTAAATCTCCAGAGACCGACGAGGAGCTTCACTCTCCACAATCAGGACTGGAGCAAGTGGACCTAAGTGGACCAATTAATTGAAGAGAATAACCACAGTGCCGGGAGGATTGTGAGTCATCCAGACTCTCTGGTCCCCGAGCCGTGGCGGCCGTCCAAGCGGGCACTCGTGAAGAACACCTCCAGCCTCTGCATTAGCATGCAATCTGCTCATCTCCCGCAAGGATGAAGGGAGACAGGAGGAAATTAAGAAAAGGAAGGCACGTACTTGATCGGAATCGGGCCTACGGGCATCTAAACTTAAAGACGTTGTGGTTTGCGTTTAATGCGCGTGGAATCGCGAATGATAAGGCGTATTAGCGACGACGGGTTTGACAGCGGCCACATCAATCAGTCTGTCGGCTCCGAAACGACAACACGATCAATCATTCCCGTGTCGCTCCTCTTGGACAACAGGGAGCACCAATTTGATCGATACAAGGACATCTGGTTTGAGATCGAGGCGCGGTTAACCGATAATGCAACATTAATAATGTTCGTCAATATGGCCTTAATCTTTCACATTAGTACCAGTGTTATTTTAGTATCATAGATATTCTGTTGTAATTGATAGTAACATTTAGAATTGGTTTTTATTTTTAATTTACATTTTAGTACTTTAAAGGATGAGTTCACTGAAAATTACCCCACGCTTTCTAGGTGTATATGAATGTCTTCTTTCAGATGAACACAATCTCAATTATATTAATAAATATCCTGGTGTATCTAAGCTTTATAACAGCAGTGAATGACACCAACGAGTACGAAGCTCAAGAGAGTGCATCCATCCGGAGCAAAACGTACTCCACACAGCTCCGGGGAGTCAATCCAGGCCTTCTGAAGGAAGTGATGCGTTTGTGTGAGAAAACTATCCATATTTAACAAGTTATAAAGTAAAATATCTAGCTTCCGCCCGACCCCCTTTCATACTCACCTTAGGAAGAAAGTCAAACACGTTTCGCAGTTCAAAATGCTTAAACTATGTCCTACGTCTTCCATTTTCAACTTACGTAAAAAGCATAACTGACGCGACATCGTTCTTACCAAGTTGAATACGAAGGTGGTCTGGCGGAAGCTAGATATTTTACTTTATAACTTGCTTAATGTGGATATTTTTCTTACACAAATGTATTCAGAAGGCCTTTATTAACCCTCCAGGGCAGAGTGTGGAGTACATTTATGATGTATGAATGCACTTTCTTGAGCTTGAAACTCGTTGGTCCCGCTCACTGACATCATAAAGCTCGGATGTGTCAGGATATTTAATAATAAAGGGGTAGTCGTGGCCTAATCGTGAGGGAGTTGGGCTTGTAACCTGAAGGTTGCTGGTTCGATTCCCACGCCGGCAGGAATTGAAGGTGGGGATTGTGAATGAACAGCACTCTCTCCACCTTCGATACCATGACTAAAGTGCCCTTGAGCAAGACACCTGACCCCTAATTGCTCCCCTTGTAAGTCGCTTTGGATAAAAGCGTCTGCCAAATGACTAAATGTAAATGTAAATGTAATATAACTCAGATTGTGTTATATAAGAAAGTCATATACACCTAGGATGGTGAGTAAATCATGTGAACTAAGTGAACTAATCCTTACGTTAAACTAAACAAAATTCAGAAATGTTGCCTACAAGCAACTACCTCAAATAAAATAAGTTGTAATGACATTTTTACGCTTTTAGCCACTAAAACTACTAATGCGCGCTCTAGTGCACATTATTCCGCCTCTTGAAACTTGAATGATGGCTCGCCGTGACCGCAGAGCCTGACTGACGGGCTTCGCGGAGCAGAGTCGCTGTTCTGAAGTGTATCTCCGACATGCAGAATGGCAGCTCGGGGACGGACGGCGCTCTCAGATGACAGGCGGCCTTGCGGAAGGTTCCGGGTTTGAAAGGGGCGGGTCGGTCCTTATCAATACAATAAGGCAGGGGCTTAAATTGTCTGACAGCATTATGTAGCAGAAATGAGGCGTGAAAGTGCCCCGGAGTGGCTCCTCTGAGCCCCATTGGTCAAGCTTCCCCTCTGTTCTGGCACATGAAAGAGCGCCATGCCGCTTCTTTAAGTAGGGCTGAGTCTGCCCTTGTTTATTTATTTATTTCTTTTGTCTGCTGTAAGCGTTTCGCCACACTTTCGGAGGCGGGAAGCACAGGGACATCCTTCCTTTGAGCGGGCGACTGCGTGAGGGAGAGGGAGAGAGACAGGCGTCGAGAATGACATGCATATGTGGCGGGACTGTCACACTGCGATCGGCACACCTGTTTAGTCAGCAGCTGGAGTTTGAGCGCCAGCTCCAGCGGAAAAATGAGCCAGGCTACGACACGACTATTTCATTACCATTATTCATATAATATCCTGCTAAAAAGGTACTGATCATGAGAATATCACGGTAATAGCATGATGCCAGCGTCCAAAATTCACTAGCATGGTATTAGCATGATGGCAGCGTCCAAAATTCACTAGCATGGTATTAGCATGATGGTGTCCAAAATTCACTAGCATGGTATTAGCATGACGCCAGCGTCCAAAATTCACTAGCATGGTATTAGCATGACGGCAGCGTCCAAAATTCACTAGCATGGTATTAGCATGACGCCAGTGTCCAAAATTCACTAGTATGGTATTAGCATGACGCCAGCGTCCAAAATTCACTAGCATTGTATTAGCATGACGCCAGCGTCCAAAATTCACTAGCATGGTATTAGCATGACGGCAGCGTCCAAAATTCACTAGCATGGTATTAGCATGACGGCAGCGTCCAAAATTCACTAGCATGGTATTAGCATGATGCCAGCGTCCAAAATTCACTAGCATGGTATTAGCATGATGCCAGCGTCCAAAATTCACCAGCATGGTATTAGCATGATGGCAGCGTCCAAAATTCACTAGCATGGTATTAGCATGATGCCAGCGTCCAAAATTCACTAGCATGGTATTAGCATGACGCCAGCGTCCAAAATTCACTAGCATGGTATTAGCATGACGCCAGCGTCCAAAATTCACTAGCATGGTATTAGCATGATGGCAGCGTCCAAAATTCACTATCATGGTATTAGCATGATGCCAGCGTCCAAAATTCACTAGCATGGTATTAGCATGATGCCAGCGTCCAAAATTCACTAGCATGGTATTCACTTTTCTATAGTGTACTGGTAATAATGCGTTTAAGAAAGGCACTAGGGAGGTATAAAACATTTTTAAAATCGCCTAGCCAGTGCGTGGTCAGGTGGAAGCCCAGTATAATCAGGCAGGATTAGCACGAACATTTCATAGCGCTATTTAACACTCCATCTTAAAACAAAACGCTCATGACGTCAGACACAAAAAAAACAAAACCCAACACGCTGGTTTTCATGCGTAGAGATATGTGTAGAGTACTTTTAAGACTGCCATCGTACAAATGCGTAGCATTTGCAATTTACTTTCCTGCATCGTTAGGCTAACTTAGCATAACGGAATGAAACCGCACGCTAAAGTTCTCCGCATCTTAAAAATGCAACACTCATGACACAAGCAAAAACTCCACCTGCATGTGTACTAACAATTAGAAAACACTTCGAGCCCAACAGACATCAGTGGGAGAATTTAATGCTACTTTGTTAGCAGGCTAATCAACATCATTATCTTAGCACTCAAGTTTTCTAAAGACTAAACTTTCTCTTGCACGCCACCGCTAATACACAATCTCAGCTACTTGTAGTTTTTATGTACTCCAGACACACTATATAGGCCATGTTTGTTTTTTCTTATTCGATTGAAGTCCCTTAAGGTTCATTTTGCTCCTGTAGCCAATAACACCTGGCCCGCGGCGCAACGGAGCTCGGCTAATGATAACGTTATTATTACCGACCTGCTCCCTTCGTCACCACCAGCTTGGGTTTGCTGCGGGCGCCGTCTCCTTTGGTGGTGTAGGCTGCCACGGTGATGGAGTATGTGGTGTCAGGTTGCAGGCCCCCGATGACCATCTCCTGTGTTTAATGGACACGAAGAGGGAAGTTAGCACTATGTTAGGCAGCTGATTTTTTTAAAGACTTTACAACATGTCACCTACACAGGCACGGCGTCAGTTTCCCCTCTTCTCAATGTCACAACCTGCAATCTGTACTGTTTTTAAAAAGCGCATTAACCTACTTGTCACATTAATACAGAGAGTGCGATCACATTTTATTTGGGGAACTTTATTATATGTATGTATTTCATTTCTGTACAAATATAAATATTAGTCACAAATAATTTAGTTGTAATTCACACATACACACATCATTTATTCATACACATATATAAACATATATGTATATAAAACATACATTAAAAATGTAAATGTATATGGAACTTGTGTGTCTATGTATTAAATATTATATTAAATATTTTACATAGAAATTTTAAATATAAATATTATTTTGCTCCAGTACCGTTATTAATGTTTTTATTGCACATTTTATTAATGAGATATAATGAGAATAAACAATTGTTGGAAATTTAATGGAAATATTTTTTTTTTGTTTATTGTATATTATAATTATTTATAAATAATTATATGTAATATATACTTGTTTAATATTACATTCAATAATATATATATATATAAATAAATGTAATTTATTTACAAATATAAATAGTAACATATAGTTTATATAATTCACTCACATACACGCGTATATATATATATATATATATATATATATATAAAATTTACATGCATAGAATTTATTTATATATATATATAATTTAAAAAAAATATATTTTATTAAATTTACAGTAAATATTTTAATTTTATTTAAATATAAATATTTCATTTTACAAAAAATGTAAAATATAAACATTAATATAAATACTACATTTCATCAAATATTTTTAAAAATATTTTTTGTTTAAGGTTAATATTAACAAAATTTAATAATTACGTTAATAATGAGAATAAACAACTGTTCCATATAGTGGAGTAGTTATTATATATCATCTTCTCTCTGTCACACATATCTATATATCATATATATAACTATGAATATATCATCATATTATACATATTTCAATATTTCGATAAATAATATATAAATATATATATTATAAAGACATATACTGCAGTGTGGATCATTATTATTGGTATTTAGCGTCTCATCCAGCGTGACCAGGTTATGGATTATGATTCCTGCTCATCTATAACACATGTCTGTGAATTAATTCAACAGAGCCTGAGCAAACAGAGCGGCGGAATAATGAATTTCTCGGGGTCGACGGTGAGCTGTGCGCGCACACACACACACACACACACACACACACACTTCTGATGGGCCCCTATTTTCCAATATTTCACGTGAAAGCGCGTGAGCTTTGATCAGTGCGCATGACGGAGAGGAAATTAATGCCAAACGCTCGCAGAGAATAAAGCACCTGCGAGTTCCCGCTTCACATCCAAACTGTTCATGCACTCTTTGGGTTACACAAATGATCTATATATAAAAATAAATAAAACAGCGTTTGTGAAGACACATCATCACAGCACAAAACACACTCGTCCATGCCAGGCATAAAAGAACGCTGATGTTACATCATTTCCCCTGTGCACCATTAATATTTTTCTATCACACACACACAATGGACATGAAGTTGCATTCTCTGCAACAAGAATCAGCTCATTATAAAAATCCCAAAATGCAACTGAACGTGTCAATCATTTTCTTATCAAGATCAGTTGTGTGTGTGTTTAGGCGCATTCGCCGGCCGGGTCTGATGTAACATCACAGCTTCTCACATCACAGACAGCCATACTCACGTATTCAGCTGTGTCGTCCATTTCCCACTAACATCCCCCACCCGGGAGGAGAAAGAGGGAGAGCGGTTTAAAAAAGAAAGAGAGACAGAAAGAAAGAAAGAGAGGAAAGCGTAAGGCGAAACAAGGTAAAAGTGCCAAGGAAGTGGAAGAACGGCAGAGTGTTTTAAAGTAGGTCAGTGTGGATTAGGGTGAAAAAAATTGTGAAGATTGAAGACGAGGCAGGAAATTGAGTGGCCGCCGCTATCGGAGTGTGTCATTCCTGCAGTTTTTTTTGCCATTTCATTTGGTAAGAGTATAAAAATGGCTGTTTTCGAGTTTGATATGCGATCGGAACTTCTAAGAAGATGTCCAATGCAATGTAAAATTAACTTGACGAATAAAAATATTGGGATAATTCAAGTCAAGATACTGATATTTTTACAGCAAAAAGCTATTTTTAGTTACATGAATATTTAAGACGCGACTATTTATGGACTTAATTATACTGGAAAAATAATTTATTTATTATTATTAATAATTTATTCACAAATATTAGAAACTTTTAAATAATTATTAAATATTTCAAAACATATTCTACATGAGATAACTAAATTATTACTAATTATTAATACTAATATATACTAAAATTACACTTTCAGTCCAATGCGGATAAAGAGAAATAAACCAGTAAAAGATCGCAATCTGTCATCGCTTGTGCAAAATAAACAAAATCATTGTGTCGTGAGCCAGATATCAGTGGAATATGACTGACGAATAATTCACCTTAAGATACAGTACTGATATTTGTAAACCAAAAATATTTTTGGTTATATTTTTCACATGACTTTATTGACTTAATTTCACTGAAAAAACAAAACTTTCAATATTTTACATCACAATACTAATATTTTTACACTGAGAATATTTTTTTTAATTATTGAAAAGATATTTAAATTATTAATAATGTAAATATAAAGTTGTATGTATTTGTTAAATATTTTTTTTTAATTATTGAAAAGATATTTAAATTATTAATAATGTAAATATAAAGTTGCATGTATTTGTTAAATTTTTTTTTTTTAATTATTGAAAAGATATTTAAATTATTAATAATGTAAATATAAAGTTGTATGTATTTGTTAAATATTTTTTTTAAATTATTGAAAAGATATTTAAATGATTAATAATGTAAATATAAAGTTGTGTGTATTAAATATTTTTTAAAATTATTTAAGATGAGATGACAAAACATTGAATAAATAACTAATATATATATAAAATATACTATAATACTAATGACACTTTCTATTCGTAAAATCCAATTCAGTCGTCGACTGCAGGTAAAGATCGCAATCGGTCCCCGTTTGTGCCGAATAAACAGAATCATTGTATCGTGACCCAGATATCAGTACAACATCAACTGATTCCCACGTAACTGACGACTGTAAACATTAGAAGAATAAATTCAAAAGCTTTAGTCACGGTTTGTTCAAAGCTGTAATATTTGCAGCTGTGAGAAGACTAAGGCGCCTTGTATCTGTAATTTCACTGCTGTTTTCATGACAGAAGCTTGTATTATAATTTTAGGTTGCAGCCAGAGGCGCTCGGTTGCTTTTTCTTCTTTCTTTCTTTTTTTTTTTTTTTTTTGCCGCTTGTGCTTTTAAATCAAGTCTGAATTGTGACCGCAATGCTCAAGTGCCTCGTGTTTTTGTGGAGCTCTCCGGGCACTTAATACGGCAGACATAATCAGCTTTTGTTGACTTTATCTATGACACTAGAGCCTTAGAGGTTAAACTTATTAGAGGTTTGACTAAACCGTGCAATTCTAATGGCTGATAAGATGTTTTGGACTGCTTGTGGAAAGCATTCTAGAGGCTATAAAAGAACTTCACAGATTAAATTATTTATAAAAGGATTTTCATACGTTTGTTGCAGTGGCTAGATTTTAAACCGCTTAAAAAATAGCCATTTGTTGGCAAAACGCTAATAATCGCGCTAACATACCTGTGCATCGGCGAGCATGACGTCCTTGATGAGGGGCAGGCCACGGGATTCGCCATTCTCGACACGGACATAGTGCACCTGGTACCCGCGGATCTGCCCGTGCTGTTTCCCTGGCAACAGGGAGCGCCACAGCACCTTGATGGCGGTGGAGTTGAGCACCTCGACCTCCACACGCCGAGGGGGGGCCCCGGGCACTGCGGTGGGAGAAGATGACACGCCATGAGGGACTGAACTGATCACATTCAGGATCATTAAAACTAGATTTTTACATACAGTATGATGGTTTCTGCCTGTGCAAAACTCACCGATATGATGCAATGCTATACCCAATTTTTATAGCCAAACTCTTAGTTTGAGGAATATTAGTAGGGATTATTTGCCTATTTGCTATCATTATAAGCACAATTAAATTAAAACTTGTGTTTTGATTACACACAATTAAAACCCAATTACCACTCACTTCATCTAGACATTTTTCACTTTTTACCAATTTCAGTTACGAAAATATTTCTTCCCTGATGAGACTCTGAACCACTTGGATTTGAAGGGAACACATTTGTCTACCAATGCACCAATTTTCTTCATGATAGGGAAACAAAAAGTCAATCAAAATTTGTTTTTATAATCAAAAATCATTTATTGGTATTTTTGTTCTATAATGAACACGATTAAGACACAAATACCAATCACTGGTTTAGACATTTTTCACGGTTTTACCAACTTTAGAGGCCAGTTTCGAAAATGTTTCTTCCCTGATGAGACTCTGAACCACTTGGATTTGAAGGGATCACATTTGTCTACCAATGCACCAATTTTCTTCATGATAGGGAAACAAAAAGGGAATCAAAAATTGTTTTTATAATCAAAAAACATTTATTGGTATTTTTGTTCTATAATCAACACGATTAAGACACAAATACCAATCACTGGTTTAGACATTTTTCACGGTTTTACCAACTTTAGGGGCCAGTTTCGAAAATATTTCTTCCCTGATGAGACTCTGAACCACTTGGATTTGAAGGGAACACATTTGTCTACCAATGCACCAATTTTCTTCATGATAGGGAAACAAAAAGTCAATCAAAATTTGGTTTTATAATCAAAAAACATTTATTGGTATTTTTGTTCTATAATCAACACGATTAAGACACAAATACCAATCACTGGTTTAGACATTTTTCACGGTTTTACCAACTTTAGAGGCCAGTTTCGAAAATGTTTCTTCCCTGATGAGACTCTGAACCACTTGGATTTGAAGGGAACACATTTGTCTACCAATGCACCAATTTTCTTCATGATAGGGAAACAAAAAGTCAATCAAAATTTGGTTTTATAATCAAAAAACATTTATTGGTATTTTTGTTCTATAATCAACACGATTAAGACACAAATACCAATCACTGGTTTAGACATTTTTCACGGTTTTACCAACTTTAGAGGCCAGTTTCGAAAATATTTCTCCCCTGATGAGACTCTGAACTACTTGGATTTGAAGGGAACACATTTGTCTACCAATGCACCAATTTTCTTCATGATAGGGAAACAAAAAGTCAATCAAAATTTGGTTTTACAATCAAAGCACATTTATTAATATCTTTAGTCTTCAATGAACACAATTAAGACACAATCACCACTCAATGGTTTAGAAATTTTTTCGAATTTTATGTGAATTGCCTAGGGCCTCAGGCCACTAGAACCACAACATTCCCTAATTGATCCACCAATCACGATGGGCGGCAAAATACTAGGCTCTTTGTGCATTGGATATAGATGAACTGTCACTCACCCATAATGAAACCAATTATTGTCACCGTATCAAAGTAGGTCCCATCTTCAGAACATACGAAAAGATAGGGATCAATGACTTTAAGTCATTGAATTATGATGGAGCCAAAACGAACACTAAGGCTGCTAAGCAAAAGGCTAACAGGCACGTAAAGAAGTGCAGCTCATAATGAAGGTGTGTGAGATGTCATTAATTAAGTAGGCCTATATCTGCTTAGTAGTTTGTCTCTTTCACTTTCACTAGCAGTTGATTTGTGTATATTGTAAGTGACAATATAGTCTACATTGCTATTGCCATCAATAGGAGGGGGAAATCCTGTTCAAAAAATGAATAAGGCACTGATGTTAATTTCCTGAAATTTTGTCTGGAAAGTGTTCACTTGTAATTATTTTTTGGGAATCTAATGTTGTCTTTTTACTGCATAGAGTAGGCAAAATACAGATTTTAATAACAGATGTTTAATAAAAACGTTAAGAATCATATTTGTTTCAAATGCTTTTTATTAGGAGGGGTGTGGCGTGGGGGGCCTCCACCATAAATTTTGCCCTAAGGCCTCCAAATGTCTAGAACTGGCCCTGTAGGGACATAAAACAGACACAAAAAGTCAATCATAATGTGTGTTTTATCACTTTTATTAGTATCTTCAGTCTTTAATTAGCCCCAATTAAGACAATTAAGACCCAATTACCACTAATTCGTCTACACATTTTTCACCTTCTACCTACTTTAGAGGTCAGTTTTGAAAATATTTCTATACTGATGAGATTCTGAACCACTTGGACTTGAAGAGAACACGTTTTTCTACCAATCCACCAATTTGAACAAAGCTAGAAATCACGGTTCCTGAGATATCATACCCTAAACATGGCTTCCCAGACGTTTTTTGGCTATTAAAAAACATGAAAATGTTAGAATCTGCGTGACATATTTTAAAGAACTCTGTCTTAAGTCTCAAATCACACAAATCTGAGTGTGGGCAATAACATACATCTTTAATTATGTCTGATGTATGCCAAAATCTGATCTTAAAATGGTACCAATCCCTAATTCAGCACCTCAAGACTGTACAATACACCCACCTCATAATGGCTGAAAAGAAACTAAGCCCCAGCGTCTCAGCTAGTATGTACATTCAATTATGTGAAACCAGGTTACTGATTAAGCACCCATCTTCAGGGACATTTAATCAAATTTAATATCACACCCCCATATACCCGAGCAACCATTTCATCCCCTTCCGTTTCACTATCATTCTTATCTGAGCTCTGATCAATTTGCTGTCTGCAGACCTGCGAGCTAATGAAAATCCTTTTATACGAGGCCTTGATGTTTAATACCTCCGGTCATTCAGTACTGCTGTAAGGAAGAGACCGATTTCCTGGACGGTCAATAAAAGACGCCATAAGGGCATGTACTGTATTTTGGGGCCCAGCTGTACCGTATAAGACACTTTAACGGTACAAGTCTCCGAGGATGCGACTGTCGTAACGTATCGCTACTCAAATAACTCCATGTTGTTGGGTTGGTCAAATAAGATTTCCCATCGGATGGTCTTCGGCAACCGTTCCCTTACTCTCGACCCGCCTACAGTGGTTGACCAGCCCGTCAAAACCATCCATCGCCGGGCGGCCCACAGCGCCAGTGAAAGGCTGTGCTCCGTATTGATTACTAGCTTGTATCCTGAACTAGCGCTGTCAGTCACAGAGAAAGACTGCTGTCACCAGGGAACGTCCGACACAATTTCTTACTCTGGCTGGATTTATTTCATTGCTCATAAGCTGTCCGAGTGCTTTTTCAAAGAGACGTGTCAGATGAAAATGGTACTAAGTCAATGTTTCCTTCATCACATAATGTTAGTCAATAGATCTGCTCCCGAAAAGAGTGAGCTGTCTACACAGACGTATAATCAACATTTCTCTCACCTCATCTACCATCTTGGATTTATTTTATCAATAAGCTTGGCTAGAGACCATATAAGGTCACTGGAAAAGAATGGGGAAAATAAACAGTAACATACAGATTTTTTTAGGCATGAAATGAGGCGATCAATTTTTAATGCTGCAAGATTGAATTATTTTGCGTTGAAGCGTAATCTTGACATGGTATCATGCCTTAAAATTTAGGTTTGACTAAATGTTTTCACCATTTAAATAATTTTAAGTGGCCATTTTACTTTCATAGCATTTTTGCATGTTTTGTCTGAACTACCTAGAAAAAAATTTATAAAATAAATACTAATATATAAAAAAAATATATACTAATAATTAAGATAAACATACTTCAGACGCAACATTGCATAAGATATTAATACTTGTTTTCAGAAAATGTGCCTTTAATAGAAGTGCACTTTGTCATCGCTGGCAGATTTGAAGTGTAAACAAAATATGCGAGAGCTGCGAGACAAAATACACTTCTATTCAAGATCAAATCAATGAATGTCTTAGAGTGTTGCTTCTCAAGTAAATTTCTGCTGGTTAATTATTAAATGCGTAATTTATTTTCTCATTTTTGTAGCGATTAATGTTAGTCAAGGTTTCAGTACCGTCCTCGTCCGTGCGGCAGAGCATCGGCTCGCTCTCGGGGCCCGGACCCACGCTGGTGGAGGCCGCCACGGTGACTCGGTACATGGTCCATTTCTCCAGCCGCTGCAGCACGATCTGGTCGGAGCTGGACGGCACTGCCGGCTCCTCCGCGGGCTCCGTGCTGACCTCTGCCCCGGCGCCCACCACCGCGTAGCGCACTATGTACCCGGCCAGCGCCCCGTTCTGGCTCTCGGCCGGCGGAGGGCGCCAACTTACCAGCAGGGTGGTGGAGCTGGGGCTGGAGCACTTAATGTCTTGAGGGGGGGCGGAGGGCTCTGCTCAGGTTTGGGGAGGGGGGAGAGGAGGGGTGGAAAACAAAAAACGAAAAGATGGGAAAGAGAAAAAGAAAATGATAAAAGGGAAAAACCAACTGAAAAAAACAAGCAGAGACATACTGAAACGTAAGAAAAAACGAGGAAAACAAAGGGCAAATGCAAACAGAAGAGCTTGGTTTTGAAGGGGTCGGGGTGTTTCGCATGCATGCATAAATATGAAGCATGAAGGTTTAACTGTGTGTCAAAGATCTAGAAGTAACAACAAAAAATCTCTTACTCCGTATTTTCAAAGGGAAAAATAATCTCGTTCTACCTTAGAATTATTGACTTTTTCCAGACCCCCTTGACATTTTAAATCATTACATTTTGCCTCTCAAGTTAAAGTATCTTTGTTTAAGGAAGTTTCGATATCTGTACTGGAAAACAAGGCAAAAATCATAAGTATATAACCGCCTGTACGCAAGCCAAAGATTTAGCCCATCTTTCAAAGTAAATATTCAGGGCTCTCAGGATATATTTCCACCATGAGGGGAAAATAGATCACATTATTTGCATTTGAATGAAGGCCATTCATTGCGGTATTTCGAGGCGTTATTGTCGAGCACTTCCCCTGCACACATCAGAAATTACAACGCTTGCGCCGCTCTAAATCAATATAAAAGTCTCGTTTGAAATGCAGAGTCCATGCTTACTAAATGCTTGCGCATATGGATGTATTACACCGTTTAAAGGCCTGTAACATTTATCTCCATTGTAAATTGGACATTAAAAGTTACTCTGTCACACTGATCCCTGAAGCTATAAGTAACACGAATGAATGAGGGGGAAACGGACAGATGGGGATAAAACATATTTGTGACTGAAATTTGAATGGATGAGCACCATCGTTGGAAAACAAAACAAAATCATTCAAAACAGATTACAGGAAAATGAGCAAAAACTCTCTGCGAAATAATGGCTGGAAAGAAAATGTTAGGACCTGAAATGTCAACTCAGAAGAATCATGGAAAGCCACCAAGCTTCAAACAGAAAGGAAAACCATTAAAAACGGTAAAAAAAAAAACAACACAAAGCATTTTCCTGTACATTATACGTACCTGACATCTTCAAACACTAATTTTTAAAGACTTTCTTACCACAAGCACCCGATTCGAGGGAGACTATATTTCCCTAGAGTCGGTTGGGTTCGGCTCGCTCCCTCTACTGCTGAGCTCACCGAATACAGCTCAATTCAAACTATTTACGTTCATTTAGTTTAGTCCATTTGATGAGTCATTTGGCCTATAATGTCAGATGTTATTGGGGCTGGAGGGAGAGAGCGTTCCCTGTGCTTTCATCAGGCTGCACTATTCACTGTTTACACTAGCCTGAGGGTCCACAAGATTGAGATCAGGGTGCCAGCACCTCACGAACTATCCATAAGCCACCTCAACCGAACTCTAACTCTACTTTTCTGAAACATCTATTTTCTGAATAAAACCATTCCCTGCTTTTGTTTCAGAAACGGTTAAACGATTTGTCCCATCACCAGCCAGCTTTTATCACAGGCGTCACCTGTCCCAGAGTTCAGTGAGCGACGTTATTCTGAGCCCTGTTTATTCACCGAATGGGCTTATTGGATTAAAGTTTTACTGGATTTTCATCTTCCGTTTGAAGATATATTTTGAAGATGTACTTCCTCTCTTGAGGAGCATTTGCATTCAGTTCTCGTAAATTGACCTGGTTTGAGAGCAGAAAGAAAGTTTGGTATCAGAGAGTTGCTGAAGACTCATGATTCTGGAACTATATTATACATCAAACATTAAAAAGAGCCTTGGATTTAAGTGTTCAAACTCTTCAGAAACCAACTGTTGTGCCTTAAAACCAAAATCAAAAGTGTTAACATCATATTGGCTTAATAATCCAAACGGTGGTGCTGCTACAACAAAGCCAAATCAGAGATGAAAACTACCGCAATTCCAGATTTGTTTGGATGAAAAGGTTGGAGTTCATACATGATCCAGACACTATTGATTTATTTAAGTGCAACAGCTGATTGAAGTGATTGGATTTGGCTGCAATGGGACCTCCAAGATGTTCTTGTGTAACCAACCCCTCCACCCGGGTCCTACTCAACCCACTCCGAGCGGGCCTCGAACTGGGGTCTTCCGGCATGGGAGTCGGACGCTCTAACAAGGAGGCTAAAGGCGTCTGTCGCTAGAGCGTCTATTGAGGTCAGAGGAGTGAGGTTTACTCGCACAGCAACTACTAGCTGGCCTCCGTTACACTCACCCCCCTAAACCTCACTCCCGTCCGGGTCACGGCACCAAGGAGGCTAAAGGCCGCAACCTCTAGCGTCTGTCGCTAGAGCATCTCTTGAGGTCAGAGGAGTGAGGTTTACTCGCACAGTAACTACTAGCTGGCCTCCGTTACACTCACCCCCCTAAACCTCACTCCCGTCCGGGTCGCGGCACCAAGGAGGCTAAAGGCCGCAACCTCTAGCGTCTGTCGCTAGAGCATCTCTTGAGGTCAGAGGAGTGAGGTTTACTCGCACAGCAACTACTAGCTGGCCTCCGTTACACTTGCACCAAACCTAACGTGATGATTGGTGCGGTTAACCCTTGCCCCCAGTTTGTGGACCCTCTATGACCATGTTTGAAACCTGAGCATCACTCAATAGCCATTGACTCTTAAGCGCATTTCCCAGAATGCCACTGCCACCCACTTGGTCAAGGCAGGAGTGTCTATCTCCACTAACCCTCAAGACACATCCCCCAGGGTACATCAACAAGTGTTGGGGGATATGGAGGGTAAGGTGAGTACTCTCTGCCGGACCATCGCAGGGGCTTCGGTTCGTAACTGTGGGCTGACCCACGAACAGTGACCTGACTGAGCGTCAACTGAACAGCACTGAAAAGGAAACCAAACACAATACACTTTCCTTTCACGCCTACATGAGGAAGACCAGTCTGCCAATTGGTGTAGAGCAAAATAGGAAATTCTGC
This sequence comes from Zacco platypus, assembly GCA_038088235.1. Classification (NCBI taxonomy): domain Eukaryota; kingdom Metazoa; phylum Chordata; class Actinopteri; order Cypriniformes; family Xenocyprididae; genus Zacco; species Zacco platypus. Next base: position 46,146,305 of record CM076086.1, on the reverse strand, counting down.
TGTTGAACGCTTGCATAATCTGGCCAATTAGTGTAAAAATGTCTTGTGAACACTCGGTGAAGACGATGGCACTCTTTCGGGATCTGAACCAATTCCGCCGGTGTATACGACAGCTCAAGGTCACTATACGTCTACTTGTTTGGACTGTCAAGTTCAAGACTTCTGAAAGTTGTGATGGCAGACTGGGCTTCCTCCGAACGGCGGTGACTTACCTCACGGGAATCCACACTGTAATGTTTATGTGTTAAGTTGAGGGGCATTTGTGCTAAATTGCTTCTAACTGTCCTATCTTGTCGCCTCCCTGACCTTGTTATGGGTAAACCTGCACTACTTTAGTTTCTGCTCAAGGGAAGACATCAGCAGATGTAGTGAACCACGTCTCCCATCTGTGCGAGACCCTGCGGGACAAAGTCCCGTAACTCAAGCAAGGAGCCTACGGTTGTCCCGCCGGGATACTTACTCTCACCTTTAGTTTAATGGATTTGCTTTGGCAATGCTAAGTGCTGTTGCTGCATGTCGAGCTTGTCACGGAAAACGAAACCCCGACAGGAAGAGCAAAAAAAAAAAAAAAAAACAAATGCTGAGAGCTGTTTCCTCAAGTGTGTTAAACCAAAACGAAATGAAATAAAGTGAACTGAAACCTGTGTACTGAACAGAAATGAATTAAAACCAGGTGACGTCAAGCTGGAGCAGGTGAGCTTTAGTTTCATTTCTGGAGACAAAGTGAAACATACGGAGAGCTAGAAAACAAAAGGGAGGTAAAAAAAAAAGGAAAAGTGCACTGCATTGTTCCAGAATACAATATATGAAGACACAAACAGCGGACGTACATATAGAGATGGAACAGACGAGTACACACACACACACACACACACACACACAACGTACAACGTGCATTAACAGAGCGCCCCCCAGGGGTAGAGGGAGGTAATACATGCATTCAGTGCTCGCTCTCTCACACTCAGGTGTTACGTTGTGTGTCAATGCAGCAGGTTCATTGCATCCTAGCACCCACTCAACCGACCCCATCCCACCCATTCTGCACAGGTAGAAACAGAAGATGAGTTAAAATGGTCCACATCTGCTGCCATGGCTTTCTGGCATCTTCCACCCACTGTAAGTCTGGAGATTCAAACCTACACCAGGAAATCTTCAAACAAAAGGAGCATTTAAAGTCAACGTGAAAAAAGTAAAATCTTATTTTAGTCCGATCAATTCCCCATTGCACTCAGAAATATATCAGTTATTATAGTATACTAGTTCTGAATGCCATTTCATGTTGACCTTAAACAATCAGTTTATGAATAAGTGTGTGAAAAAAGGTTTCTTTTCCCAGCTAAACCATCATTATTTTCCGCGCCCGATTAAACTAAAGCTATCAAAACGTGATCATTCGGAGAAATACAAGTGAGCGTAGTATAAAAGTCTGAGAGCACAACTCTAGGATTTCTTTTGGTCCCACTTTTCACTCCAACCGTTATGCTTTGAAATGAAAACCTCTGAACTGCGAAATAGATGCTCTTTCACTCATGCTCTCAGACTTTTGGACCCCTCTGTATGCAACGTAATACTGTATGCAAGTAACTGCAATATTTTAGCACAGGGCACATGCCAGCTGCAAGGTTCCCCACAAGCACCGATGATTTCATGCACCGAATCATGATGCGACTCAGCAAGGGTGTATTTTTAGGCCGGAGGCTTGAATAATTCAGACGGTCTCCCAGCGTAAATGCTGACTACCTGCAGGCGCCAGCGGCCACTGACTGTGTTGCTTTCAGTAATACACAGTGAGGGACTAGATGTGGTGGAAAGCCATGGCAGACCCCAGAGTCAATAATATTTTGTGCGCTTCAGTCGCATGGGAGGAAAAAAGTGCATTTGCTGTTGACACATGAAAAAGAAATACGAACACAGAAGAAAGAAGGGAAGCGCGCAGGGGAGCCAAACGGCACGCTTGCCGCAGATCAATCAGCCCACATTGATTTGTTTGTTTCACATGTAGGAAATCTCTGAAGTACATAACTGTGACATAGAGAGACCCAGATGAAAGAATCATCAAACAAAGGAGAAAAAGAAGTGTGCGACACCATCCTGCCAAGGGGCGAGGAATCCATTAAACTAAAAAACACGGGTCATTTAAAAGTTTAGGTTTAACCTTTAGATGCTTTACACGAAATGAATTATGTTTAAAACATCAAAGTCAGGAGTGTCTCATTCATGCAACGCAAGCAGAACAAATCGCGCAAATCATCCGCGCCACCATTCCTGCATCGAACCAAATGCAACGATTTACATACGAATGTTTCTGCGAACAATTTGCACAAATTTGTTCTGCTCTTATCCTCTCTTAAAAACAGTTTGTCAGCATGCACAGAAAAAAAAAACAATCATCAAGTTTTGGCAAGTCATTTGTAAATATTCAAAACAACATCACCGTTGCTGCCTGCGTGTAGCAAGACTCTCTTTTGGCTCAAAGGTGAAGCTGTTTCGCACAACTCGGATGCATAAACAAACACAACGTAAAGGATCGAGAGGCATTGCCAGAAACCTGTCAAAAATCAAGGACCAGACTAACAGCCAGTCTTTATCACATATCTGCTGCAGACACAAGCACACCATCATCATTTACTCTTGACATTTCTAGAGTCGATAAACAATATCCCTGGATTGGGAAACGGGGGTGAAGGTTACAGTGTGTTGTCGTATCCCGACCCCATCGAAAGCTCAAGATAGCCATTATGTCTTGGCATTATACAATATTAGACCACCCCCCCCAACCCTTCATTCGCATCCTTAGGAAAGGAAATGGACTACATACTGGCTTGGGATGTCCTTTGGGATATTTCATTGGTGAAGGCCCCAATGCCCTTGTTGGAGACGGCAGCCAGAGAGAAGTAGTACTCTGTATTAGCACGTAGGTTCTCCACCACAAAGGAAGCGGTTGGACCGAATGATTTCTTTACCTGTTTGGTGGGAAATAATATCAGTTACTTCGAAATTGGATGTGTCCTGACAATATATTGGAGAAGGTTTGTTGTTGAGAAGGCACCTGAGGTCCTTGACTGCCCTCTTTGTAATGCAGTTCGTAACTGATGATTCCCTCTTTCTCGAAGGCTGGTTCCCACGTTAGCTCTACGCTTGTGTCTGACACCTCACCGACCTGGAAGTTTGTCGGCTGTCCAGGGACTATAAATGGAGCCAGTGTTGACAGTTTAATAGACATGAAATGAAATGTACAACTGTATATTTATCAAAGTGTTAGAGAAAGCATTTACCCTCATGGCAACTGGGTTAGGACAATCAGCAGGTGAAAATGTACATATATTTTTGTCTTACCCAATACAATCACTAAATTCATCTTGCTACATGTTTGACTCCCAGACAATACAATTTACAAAGGCTTCAGCAAACTCAAGACTGACAACTGAGTGGTTATTACCGGTATTTTTCTACTTAAAAGTTAGTTCTGTAAAATGGTGGTTATGAATAATGATGGAATAAATATTCATTTTATAAGTATTTACATTGATTAGCCTTATAAAGCCTACTATTTTTACTTTCAGGATTACAGGGGGTCCTTGGCTTTGTGTGGACATGCATTCATTATATTCATTCAAAGGATTCATTTTACTATGGGGAATAAGCGGAGAGTACCAATTTGGTTGTTATGTGCGACTTCTGCTACATTTACATTTATTCATTTGGCAGACGCTTTTATCCAAAGGTGTTTCGTGCCTTAGTCATGGTACCGAAGGTGGAGAGAGTGCTTCATTCACAATCCCCACCTTCAATTCCTGCCGGCATGGGAATCGAACCAGCAACCTTCAGGTTACAAGCCCGACTCCCTCACCATTAGGCCACAACTACCCTAATGCTAATGAGCGAAATGTCGTAGATAGTTGGAGGCTTTTCTTTGCCACACCCTAACCTCACCAAATACAAACAATGGACATTTCCAATCGCTAAACTTGTCTTGCTGCATTGTTAGCCCGCCATTTTTCAAATGCTAAACTCGCTTAACATTGTTAGCAAACAATGACAACAGAGATTTTTGTATTGTTAAACATATTTTGCTACACCCTCAACTCACCTGGACATTTCCAATAGCAAAAAATCACCTTGCTACACCTTTAGCTCTCCCAATACTAACAGACATTTACAATTGCTAAACTCACCTTGCACCAAGCACTGAAAGCAAACTACAATTTGCTACACCCTCAGCTCACCCAAAACAAACAATGGACATTTCCAATAGCATTTAGTCATTTACATTTAGCAGACGCTTTTATCCAAAGCGACTTACAAGTGAGGCAATTAGGGGTTAGGTGTCTTGCTCAAGGGCACCTTAGTCATGGTATCGAAGGTGGAGAGAGTGCTGTTCATTCACAATCCCCACTTTCAATTCCTGCCGGCATGGGAATGGAACCAACAACCTTCAGGTTAAAAGCACAACTCCCTCACCATTAGGCTGACTACCCCAATAGCAAACCTACCTTGCTACAACTTTAGTTCAACCAAAACAAAAAACGGACACTAAAAATTGACAAACAAACCTCCTTGAAGCACTTTGACATGAATGGGATCTGAGAAGGGTCCGTCTCCTACGGACGTGAAGGCCAGGACTCTGATGGTGTAGGTCTCGGAGGGCACCAGACTCTGAATGGTGGTGATCACACTGTCCTGTACATTGTGGATCTGCCACATGCTCATGGGCTGAGACGGGTCCATGGTGTAGTACACCCGATAACCCTTGATCTGTCCATTGGGCTCCTCGGGTTCATCCCAGCGTACCATCATGGTGTTCTGGGAAATGATACGGGCTTGGATGTTTCGTGGAGGGCTGGCGGGAGCTTGCTCCCCAGTCCTAGCCTCGACTGGTTCACTGGGCGGGCCCTGGCCAATGGTGTTGTAGGCTGACACGCGGATCTCATAATCGGTGTTCGGAGAAAGTCCTCCAATACTGTAGCGAGTGGTGGTGATGGAGTCTACGGTCTCAAACTTGCTCTCGGGAGACTTGGCACGATACTGGATGATGTAATGGGAGACGGGCTCAGGGTTGCCACTATCCCAGGTGATGGTGATACTGGTGGCGGTAGTTTCGGTTACGACGGGAGTACCTGGAGGTTTCGGCAAAGCTGTAGTGGGGGATAATATAGTCAATACCAGAACTAGAAAGCGATATGTTTTAATTTTGTTTGACCTTTGATTCAATTGATTCTTACACTTGACGATGATCTGGGCCACAGCCTCGATGATGCCCAGGCTGCTCATGGCCACGCAGGTGTAGTTGGCCGACTCGCGGACGCCATTTAACTCCAGAACGTTCCTGCCCACTGGCATCTCGTCCTCGGGCGTCAGGTCCTCAGAGTTAAGCATCCATTTGACGTAGGGCATAGGCGAGCCCACGGCTACGCAAGTGATGTTGACGCTACCGCCCGGCATGATCTCGTGGCTGGTGGGCATGATGGAGAAACGTGGGGGCACACGACGAACTGCAAAGGGCGGAGGAATGGCGACAAGAAAAAGAGAAAGAGAAAGGTAACAAGACACGTCGATGAAAACAAGCCTTTCTTTAGAACGTACATGTTGTCGTCTAAAGAGAGGACAACAACAACAACAACAACAACAAAAAAAAACTTCACTTGGGTTTATACAAATTAAAATAATTATAAAGTAACTAAATTAACATAATTGCTTCACCAACAATATAGATTGACATTAAAGCAACAAATTCATAGCAACAAGGTTCCAATGACCAATATTTGACCCATCACAGCACGATTAATTGCACAAAAATCTATTATGAGTTTCTCATCTTTAAAATTAGATCTCTATGTGACTTGTAACTACAGTAAATGACATGAAAACATGCATTCCTTTTAAAAAGTGGAAAAGGTGTGAACGGAAAATACTCTTTGCAGTAAGGTATAGAAAGTGTGAAGTTGGAAACTTTCAAATCTACCTGTGCCAAAGAAACCCCACATATGTACATACACATTGGTACGTACATGCACTGGTAATGGCAAGTCCCTCCAAGAGGGACTAAAGATGAGAAACCTTAATCAGATTTTTGTGGTTGAGAGTAGATCAACTGGACAAAGCCTTTTAAAGATCTGACACGCTTCCATTGATAGATGCAGCTGTCATTTTCACAGACATCATGCAGAAATAGGTAGAGGTCAACCAAAGAGTAAATGGGAACAATAAAACCAGAGAGAAGTATTTGAGATAAAATGCATAGAGGAATATAACTGAAGGGTCGCTAGCATGCCCAGACAAAAGACAACTGGAGAGGAAAAAAATAGAAATATAAGAGAATAGAACGCGCAAAAGAGCGAGAAAGAGGAAGAAAGGGAAGGGTTGGGAAAAGGAACGAGGGGGGAACCCACTTCAATGCAGAGAAAGGCTTTTTATCGTCTCCAGCCAATATGACGTAATGTGACAGGATTGTATTGTCACATTGCAGTCCTGGCTAGACATAACACAAAGTTTTATGGCGGAAATTCTGGATTCAGTCAATAAGTAGCTGTCAGTTCAACTCAACTAACTATCACACACATCAATAAATCAAAGAAAAAGAAAGAAAGTTGACCACATAAGGGCACATGACTGGTACAGATGCTAGTCTACAGGGATGACAGCGATGCACCTCGACTACGGAGATGCCAAACCTACACACGAGAGAAAAGATGAAGGATCTGTAGGGGGGGAAGGTTTGGATATGAGTTATGGCGTAGATGAAGTTTGGCCAGGCTTTTCTTTCAAAGCCTGTCTGGCATGTTCATTCTTGGTAACCTTGCTTTTTTTTTACGACTCATTGAAAGTCAAGGTCTGATAGAAACTTAAAAGACTAAAATACACAGACTCTGTTCCAATACCTAGTCAGCTGTCCCCAACTTTCTAAATGTGCCACACAAATGCCGTAGAAAGTTTGACGTTAGCATGTCGCTAAGCTAATTACGACACGTGATTTTAATTCGCTTAAAACATCTTGACTGAAATTATTCCATAACTGATTCCGGGATGCGATAACCAAAACTAGCTTATGAAATGTTGGGAAAGTAACCAAGTAGTTATCTTCCAAGGTTTTGGAACAGAGTGGCATAATATCGTCCGTTTAAAAAAATGTGTAAAATTTAGACGTTAAACTACAGAGTTTGGTTTCTCCAAGAATCATCAAGGCATCTGCCTCATTGATGTCGGTGGACGCGAATGACAATGAAACGGGGAGTAGGATGTGCTAGGTGTGTCCTAAGATGGCGGGTGGTGAGGGGGTCATGCCTCGTTTACATTTGGCAAGAGGAGAAAGGAAAGACAGAGGGACAGCAATGGGTGCTGGGGCTAGCTCAGAAAAAAAAAAACCCAAACTAATACAAAAAAGAAAATTCACAACCCCACACAGACACAACGAGGACAGAAACAACAGGTAGAGACAGGGCACAAGGCAGAACAAGACCTAGGCTGCAAGACAGGACAGACCGGAAGGACAAAATGGGGGACGTACATGTGGGGCTTGAGACAGAAGGGAAGTAACACGGGGAGTGAGAGGTGGGGATTGGGGCAAAGAGGAGACTGTAACCCTGGGCCAGCCGGAGCAAAAGTATGTGGGTTTGACTTCTCACACAACGGGGCTTGAAATGCACGATTACACGTTCACCATAGCCTTGGAAACCAGCAGTCGAATTTGTAATTGAACACCACCGAAAGGTTTGAATCTAGTTTAAATGTTGGCGCCAGAATTTCGAGTTAACATACAATTTAAAAATATACATTTAAAACTGTAAATCCGTACCATAGAGCGATAATTAAACAAGAATATGTTCACAGTTTCAGAGAGCCTGTGTGACGGATGACCTCGGTTGGTGTCCAGTGAGTGAAAATCACATTATAACTCATTAAATCCTCATCCGAGCCATTTCATAATCACTGTATAATGCCAGTTCAAGTTAAAGTTGTGTCATTAGTTTATGACGTATCTATTTAACATCCTTTAATGATCAATGTTTAATTTTTAGGTGATTTATTCAAAGGAAAGCTCCAGGTTCAATACAAGCAATCGTGATGAAAATTACTTTTTTTGTACATTACGCCACAAACGGCATCAACCTGGATCGCTCCTTTAATTAAGGAAAAATACTTTTTGATTTGTTGAGAAAACAAAAACAACAACAACAACAACAGCAAATTAAACATTGACATACTGAAATGACCCGTCCCCCCCATATCAGTGCATATTGAACAAATGTTCAACAAAGGTGAAAGGGCAGCCCACGTATCACAAGGTGCATGCATGACCGCAGGAATGACATCAACAGAACGGCGTCAAACGTCCTACCGCTACAGTCCACACACATTTGAAGCATGCAACCCTCCCCAAGTGCAACATTTCTAGGGAATCCACACAACTGAAATGTAAACAATTGGTGAATTCGTCACAGCGCACACATATAATCGCAGTGCAGGAGTGTCTTTAAAGGCTCTGTAGAGAACGATGAGCAAACACACAAGTGACAAGACGAGTGATTCTTCTAGTGTGGATGAATGATGGACAGGCCCAGAATGATGGTGAAATGTGATTAAAGGGACTTTAAAAAGGCGATATATTAAATAAACAAACATGCTTTATGAGTTCTGAACATATTGCGTGTGGGTGATGCAACATTTGGCCGTTCAAATCTGTAAAAAGTAGAAGTTCGCTTCCTAGGGCCACATTCGATTGACCGTAAGCTTTGTTAATCGAGCGAACGAGGGCTGCAACCTTTCACCTTGTGAGTTATTCCCTAATCCAAAACTTGTACTGTACGATACGTACTTGAATTGTCCTGATTAGAATCCAAAATCTGGCTCAATCCGGTCATTTCTTTTTTAAACAGAACAACCTTTTGCAAAGAGCTTGGCAACTTCAAAGTCACCGGCAACAAAGCATCCCACACTTTAGGCTGGAATAAACTGTGGTGAAGTGGGGAAATCATAAGCGAGTCTAATGTTTTCAGACGCATGTCGACATTTACGACTATCTCCGCGTCGGCCTTGAAATGCCATCGCACAAAGCTTTATCTAAGTCGTGACACACGGTCCTATAGCTTAAACCCTGACGTTTGATGTGCGATGCTGCTCTGCGCTGTGATATTCGGAGGAATATAGAAACGGTCCAATTGGACGGACACGGTCCTCATTCACTAAGACCAGGAGCTCAGCAGGCCGAGAGCGATCTCTTTGAGGTCCAAAGTCGGAATCCCATTTCAAGCCCGATGTGGAGAGAAAGACAACTCGGACAGAGGAAGACAAAATAAAAAGGCCAAAGAGTGCCTCACTCCTTGTAATTCCTGACTAGGACATTTCGAAGGTGGCCATTTTGGTGAGACAGCCTGTCCAGCCCCAAAAATGAAGGTAGGAAGGGAAGCCAAAATAATGCGCAGCCTTTAATGTCACCTTGAAGCTGAGATTACACCCTGTTTGATGTCCAAAACCCACAATAATCCATTTCGCTTGAAGGTAGCGAGACCATTTGCATGCAGACGGCAGGGGTTCCCCACATTAACATCTACACCTCCGCCGCTGCAATGCAAAGCAGCCTCTGTAGGGGTTCAGACCAGTTGATGGAAATTGGGGCTTTTGTATTTTATCAGCTGATAGCGCTCTGCATCGCATTTGACATTTTACACCAAACCCTCAAAGTAGCCTTTGGTTCGACAAGTAGATAGGGTGTGATCTAGCTTGCATTTCTATTTTTACACCGAGAGAGCATGCAAGAACGTGCAACACAACCCACAGTGGTGGCGGTGGGCTTCACATGCATCTACATGCGCATACACCCGACATAATCATAGCATTTAGCATGGCGTACGGTGCAGCTCAAGTCTTCCAGCATCTCCAGTGGATCCGTGAGGACTAATTACGATTAATAAGCTCTGGAAACATCAAATTTTGTCTTTGAAACCGCATTATGTGGAGTTGAACGGTTGAGAGTTTCATTGTCAGGAAAGATTAGCGACTACGTTGAAACGAGAAATCGTAATTAATTTGCCACGGAACTGAAGGGAACTAGATAAGTCGAGGCTCAGAGGGGGATTTCGCCCTACGGACGGAACGGACTCTCACGTCTGATGGCTAACAGAGTTGAAAAGAGACACTGGCTTCATAAAACTGAGCGTTTTAAACAAAACTAGCCTCTATCAACAAAAAGTTCTCATTAAACGTTACTGCTAACTAGTGTGAGAGCGAATACGCTCATGCTGTTACTGAGTCTCTACGCGCTCGGCAGCAGTAACAAGCCATCAGGGTGAAAGTGGCGCGGATTTCACAGTGGGAACAGCCGGATATGAAAAATAAAGCTCCGTCAATAAATGCCAGATCCTGAGAGACAGAGTAGCGGCGAGGCGCACTTCATTATTTATAACCCCAAATCATGTGGTGTCGCCCCCCTCCCAACAACACTGTGTCTGTAAAAGCTGAATAATTCAGAGAGCCATTTAGTCTCAGACATCACAAGATAGCCGGCTACACCTTAGCATTAGCCAAGTGAAGCAGAGGGTCTTGTTCTGTGTCATTATCCCTGACAAACGGCCATCGCTACACTGGGGAGAGCGCCGAGATATCAGTCGAGAGTTAGCCGTGCGCACGATTGCACAAACTCGAGCGAGCCTTCCGCCTGATTTCTGGTTCTACGGCGTCAAAAAACCCTATTAATGAATCGCGACCGCCGTAGAACGATAACAGGGGAAGTTTAGCGCAATCGTTCGAGCTACTTGTTGGTGCGAGCGTGGGAACACTTTTTTTAAGTATTTGTCTTGCGTTCTAGTATGCTAATTACAATCCTGAATTTTTACTCTACTGGCAAATGGTTTTGTTTCTCCCCAAAATATGCGAGCAAAAGGCTGATGGGACTTCGATATGGATATGGCACGGGCGTGCACTTATTGCGCTCGGCTGCATTAGCGAAGGATTAGCATAGAGAGACTCACAAACAAAGCACCGGCTTTCTGTTCCGCTCCAATTTGGTTTGAACACAGCACATTGCGGCAACGTAAGACGAACGCAGGCTCGAGCGAATGATAAATCCTGATTTGATTGAGCCCGCGGACGGCGAAAGGGCAAGAGGCAGTCAGTCATCACGAGGATATATCGCTAGCTGTGAAATAAAGTCTGTTTTGTGGGGGCTGCGTGAAGTGCGCGGATCATTATATCTGCCAATGTGGCACACAAAACTAATTAGCAGAGTGAGTCTGCAACCAAAACGAAGCTTTTGTGTTGCAGGAGCGGCTTTGTGATTCAGAGGATGGCAGGAAAACTGTCTGCAGAAACACGAGACAACAATGCACAGAAACACAAACCACATCTAACAAACCAGAAACGACAAGAAAAAAAAGGAGTTGGAAACCAAGGGTGCACATTACACAAACACCACAACACAAGGAAGCGACCGAACGAGTCGCCAACAAGGGCTCGATCCGGGAGAACCGGACGAGAATAAGAAAACACACAGGAATGCGACGAAGCACGAGGAATTGCGTCTCGAGGCATGCAAGCGCAGTTACATTCTCCCATCATGCGTGGTACTCCTTTACTTTCAAATGCGAGATTTCCATGACAGCATGAGCATTTTCTTTGGGCAAAAGCAATACTGAAGGATGCAAAAGAGAAAAGGCCCCACAATGCAAACTTAAAAACGTAAAAAAAAAAAGGAAATCGAACCCGCGTGAGCAGGTGAGTTGCTACTAGTTTTATGCAGTTAAAATCAAATCTCCCAGTTTTTAAACCTTATTTAGCAGCTTGATTTGTTTAAACTCCGAATTGCCTTCCAATAGATCAGTCAAGGTTAAGGTTTTAATACATGTTGATTTTTCGATTTAATGTGGGTTAAAAAAAGTGAAAAAAGAAAAAACACACCAACCTTCTCGAAGCTCTGAGGGATGTAAAGGGGTTGATGCAGAACACAATGACATGAGGAGAAGAGAAAAATAGGGGAAACACAGAGAGAGTAAAAAAGGCCACCTCAAGGCTTTTAGCTGCTACATTTCTCTGACTGATGTCGCCTGATTATTTCTTGCGTGACACGCGACCGTGTCTGCCGCGTTTACCTGCTTTGACCCACACAGTTTGATTCACCCCAGTGGTTGCGCGGAAAAGCGTCCGGCCACTGGAGTCAATTCAAGCATGTTATAACAATGCACAATTACAAGGTCTTTAGCCACCTGAAGAGCTGCCGCGGCGGCTTTAATTACAGAAACAAAACAAAGAGACAAAAACAGAAATCAATGAAACGACCCAAAGCAGCGACCAAATGAAAACCACATCATTAGCATTAAAGTTAGCAGCTACAATCAAGACTCTAAAAGAGCCGCGCTAGACACGCGGTTTTACTCGTATAAAAGGGCGGCTTGTTTCCTCCGCCGTAGCTGCTAATTTCAAGTGCCGTTAATTCTAGAACAGAAAACATTTGATTGTACTCAATAATTAAGCTTTGGAGGAGAAAAAAAAAAAGACAAAAGGAGACGGGAAACGCTCTTAATGCAGTATGCGCATAATCAGTTACACATTAGCATACCTATGTTGAATTCATTACTGCTGTGGTAATTTGAGTGAAATCTCCGGTCACCCAATTACTGAAATGTCACTAGAAATCAGATCAAATGCTGCTGAACATCTAACACTGTTTAAGGTCTTCGGATAAAACCCGGTGGATAATCCGCAACGGGCCGCGTTGTTTACGTTGACGTCACCATGGTTTATGAGGTCTCATGTTCAAATCGCAGTAAAAGTAAGGCCTCTTGCTGGCAATCGAGAGAAGACTCTTTAATAATAATAATAATAATCTGTCATCATTTGCTCATCCTCATGTTGTTCCAAACCTTTATTCTTTCTTCAACGGAGCAACTTCAATGTTTGCGTCTACTGTAGAAAAATCATCATGCGAATTTCAAACAGGTTTTAATGAAAACTATCCCTGTCGTTTCCAGACGGAGCTTAGCGGGAGAACAATAATAACTACAATAACGAAAACACAACTCTCTGACCCATTTCATAATGTAACGGCCCGGTGAATAATTTATCCGGAACAAAGTTATTTGGTACGCAGCGGGTAAAAACCCATCCCGTGCTCTGTCATTTTTAATACGCGTTAAATAAATAATACACGCGCAAAATGCATCTGCCTCGATTTATTAAAATCATCAACCTGGAGATTCGACTCCTTTTAAGGTTCGTACGAATGCCTTAAAACAGTCTCAGATGTTCAATAATAATAATAATAACCATTGAACCATATTTAGCAATTACTTTTTAGCAAACTTATACACTTCGATGTATGTCATTTGTTGCGTTGCAACAATTTACCTTTTCGTAGAGAATCAGTTTAGCATTTTGATTGGTTTACTGCACGGGCCAATCAAAACCAAGACTTACCATCATCCTCTTCCGACTGATCACCTGATCGACATACCTGTACGACCCAAGCTCCGCCCATCAAAGACTGAACACTACCCGTTAAGTATTGAAATGGTGCATATTCCGTTATTTCAATGTGTTTTGGTGTAACGATTGGTTTATGTGCAGCGGTTCGTGTGCGTGAGAGGATCTAGCTGGTGGTTTTTCGACGGGCTCCAGGGCCAGGTTGCTCCCTACCTCGCACATACAGGTTGGCAGGGGAAGAGTATCGGACGCCTTCGATGTTAGACGCCACACACTCGTACTTCCCCTGGTCGGTTTCCTCAGTGTTTTCTATCTGCAGGGCACCTGGGAGAGCAAAGAAAAAAAATGGGATGAAAGACAGAGAGAGAGAGAGAGAGAGAGAGAGAGAGAGAGAGAAGACGTCAAACGATTAGAGAAGACTGTCAGAAACTATTTTATTTTGTATGTTTGGTGCAGAGCCTCATAAATTGCTCAAAGGCCTTTCCTGTTTGGAAGCCAACTTCGTCTTTTAACGCTAACACACTGTGTTGAATCTGAGCAGTTCTACACTCAAGGCAAGAAAGATTAGACTGATCTAAATATGTCCGAACGCATCCCGTCAAGCGCTACAGAACTAGCAGCGATGTTATGGCGTTCACAGGAGTGCTGGATCGCATCAATCAGCGTACCGGGAACTATCGAGTCGAAGGAGATAAACCGCTGCCCGGTCCCGACGGGAGGGAAGCCGGTGAGGGTCAAGACTGAGCTGTGAGTCGAACATCCATTAGTTCATGTCGAAATGTGCTGCGCGGGGCTGAAGCTTAGCACGACACTTAAATCCCACGGCATGAATTATTTCAGCCGGTCTCCCAGGAGCTGTGGTGAGACTCGTGTCAGTGCATTCTGTGGGACGGAGAATGGCTATTGGCTATACATGACAAACACTTGATATTCCTCCAAATTGCGCCCCAGGGTTGGGTTGCTCACTGCCAAGTATGCCCGTTCAAAACTTGCAGGACACAAACAGGTGTCACGAACAAGATCTAGAATGTACATTTCCTGAAGAAAATGTGAATGGTGCTTGCAGTGGCAAAATTCGGCACTCGGTTGCTAGGGTGTTTCTTGGCAGTTTCTAAGGTGTTCTGGATGGTTGCTAGACGGTTGCTATGGGAACCTGGGTGGTTGCTAGACAGTTGCTAAGGTACTTGGGGTGGTTGCTAAGATGTTGCTAGGCGGTTGCTATGGTAACTTGGGTGGTTGCTTGGGTGTTGCTAAGTAGTTGCTAAGGTACTTGGGCTGGTTGCTAAGGTGTTGCTAGGTGGTTGCTATGGTAACCTGGGTGGTTGCTAGGGTGTTGCCAGGCTGTTGCTAAGGTACTTGGGGTGGTCACCACGGTGTTGCTAGGGTGTTCTGGATGGTTGCTAGGCGGTTGCTATGGTAACCTAGGTGGTTGCTATGGTGTTACTAGGTGGTTGGTAGTTGTCACAGATAGTTACTATGGAGTTATTAGAGTTCTTAGCATGTTTTCAGCCCACTTTAGCACTTAGCTAATGAGTATTAGCATGTAGCTATTCACTGCTAAAATGCTGTAGTTAGAAGCAGGGGCTAAATGGCTAAACCCAATCCCCCAGTTTAAACTACATTTTTATTATTATTATTTTATGCAAGCATCATTGTAATATACTAAATGTAATCGATTGATTTGAGGGCTCTTAACACACAGAGGGTTAGATTTGATTAGCCACCCCTGCTTTTTAGCCTTATTTTTGAAGGCTGCCAATGGAAGTTAGCTTTTATTAACCACCAAAATGTTGTCGTTACCAGCAGGGGATCATTTTCTGAACCTCAAACTCCATAAGAAGTATTTCAAGTGCCTATTATATTACACTACATGTGATCAATTGATTTGAGGGCTCTTAACACATAGGGGGTTGGATTTGCGGACTAATTTCAGGAAGTTCGACGTTTTAAGCCGCGCTTTCGAAGGCTGTCAATGGAAAAGCGTGCTTTTTTAACCACCAAAATGCTGTAGTTATCAGCAGGGGCTAATATGCTGAAGCTAAATTGCCAATCCTCTAGTTCAAACTACTTTTTTTGCAAGCAACATTATCATTAAGTTGGCTTGAAAGAGCTAACTTACTGTTCTGCTACTTAAGCTTATTATTATTCTTCTTAGACTAAATTTCTAAACGCTACTCCTCCTGGACCTTTCAAGCTACAACCACCAAACTCGGACCAGACCTTCAGACTATTCTGACTCGGGTTGCTATATCTTTTCAGACTGGTCTGACTGACGGTTTTCCTAAAAACCTGATCAAACCTCGGAAAAATCCCATTGACTTTCATTGACTGAATGTTCAGTTGAGCCAAGACTGTTCAAACTCCAACTGTCAAAATTCAAATTTAAACTGCCAATTAGACTCAATGAAACTGCCATTCCAAGCCATTTAAACTCATTCAAACTCATCAATCTATCTATCTATCTATCTATCTATCAATCTATCTATCTATCTATCTATCATTCTACTCTATCTATCTATCTATCTATCTATCTATCTATCTATTATCTGACTATTTCTATCTATCATCTGACTATTTCTATCTATCTATCTATCTATCTATCTATCTATCTATCATTCTACTCTATCTATCTATCTATCTATCTATTATCTGACTTTCTATCTATCATCTGACTATTTCTATCTATCTATCTATCTATCTATCATTCTACTCTATCTATCTATCTATCTATTATCTGACTATTTCTATCTATCATCTGACTATTTCTATCTATCTATCTATCTATCTATCTATCATTTTACTCTATCTATCTATCTATCTATCTATCTATCTATCTATCTATCTATCTATCTATCATTTTACTCTATCTATCTATCTATCTATCTATCTATCTATCTATCTATCTATCATCTGACTATTTCTATCTATCTATCTATCTATCTATCTATCTATCTATCTATCTATCTATCATTTTACTCTATCTATCTATCTATCTATCTATCTATCTATCTATCTATCTATCTATCTATCTATCTATCTATCTATCTATCATCTGACTATTTCTATCTATCTATCTATCTATCTATCTATCTATCTATCTATCTATCTATCTATCATCTGACTATTTCTATCCATCCGTCCGTTCGTCCGTCCATCCATCCATCCATCCATCCATCCATCCATCCATCCATCCATCCATCCATCCATCCATCCATCCATCTATCTATCTATCTATCATAACTTGTAAAGTAAAACTTGAACTATTTCAAACTTCAAGCTTTTCAAACTATTTCAAATTTTCAAGCTAGACTTTTTCAAGCCAACTTAAAGTTTGTCTCGACGAACTTTTCTCTCTAGTTATATTACACTACATGCGATCAGTTTCAACAAACTTGAAGGCACTTTCGACTACAAATTCAGCTCTGAATGCGCCTCCTAATCAAACGCGATACTGTGAACGCTAACAGATAGCTTTCGTCGAGAACCAAAGTCCTTTCCATTACCACCAGCGCTTTACCCACCAGCCCGACCCACCCAGACTCTTCTTTATCTGTCTTGGAGTATTTCACCATTGCATTTCGACAGGCACCATCAACACCGTCCTCACTCCCGGGGAGACATTCATTCTGGCCGAACGAAGACGTCAACCTTCAGATACCGCCACATGCGGCGAGGGGACATCAGCAGCAGGGACTCACGCTGAGGTTTAAGCGCACCGTCTGCATCCTGTGGAACATTCTGTGTGCCAATGAGATTCTGGCTTCTGGGTCGATGACTCACACCTGCTAGCGGCGGATCAACAGCATGATGGGATCAGGGAGTTTAGAGGCGTGGCAGGGAGAGACAAAAATGGAAGGTGGTTTCTAAAGTGTGTGCGCGCGTACACGGATCGTTTGATGTGCACATTGCCGCAGCGGGCGGCCGGGCGACAGCAGGTGGGCTTGGAGAGCTTTCTAAAGTCTCCTCAGGTGCACGGCTGAAGGGGAACCGCTCGCGCGCAACCTGCGCTTCGGAAAATCTGGTGGAAATCTCCACCGAACATTCTCGTGGAGCGTCCCGACTGCTGAAAACAGGCACGAATTTTAATGCTACTGGAGCAGGGCGTGATAAATAAACCATGGCACGGCGGTGTGGGAAGCTCTGAAGCCTCCCCATCTTTCTCTTCGTAATCTCGTGTTGCCCTTCTCTTTGAGCGGCTAGCTGATGATTGAGTAATGTCATTGAGGAAATCTTAGCAAGAGCACAATCCAGATTCATTAAAGCCAAATGAATTCCCAACGGCTCCAAAGCAAGCAAATTTTCTCAGGGATCCTTCCCTGCCTGAACAGGACTATTTTGGGTTCTCCTGCTTGCTATTCAGCCGACTGACGATTCCCCACTGACTTCATTACATATTTGCAGCTGTGTTTTTTTTTCCCCTCGCCTGTTTCCACTTGGGTTCGGATAAGCTCACTGAGAATATATGATCTGGGGAAGAAACGACAGTGTTCGTACTTTAGCATTCTTTCTCAAGTCGATCAATCTCTTTGTCCTCTGATGTGGAGAGGGAAAGTTAACATAAAGCTAATTAAGGTTTCTGCATTCTCGTTTATTAAGGGTCTCATTTTTCTCCAAACAGTCCTTAGCTAACTAAGAGGGATATTCAACAACAACAACAACAACAACAACAACATTCCCTGAACTACATGAAACTGAAAAAACGTCTTTGATCCCTCTCACTCTTCCCTCAAATCTCTCTTTCACTCAGCCTGAGAATGTTTTCAGTTATTATCTTTTATGTATAATTACATTTTCAATTTCCATTATCCGTCCTGCCCGTGGCGTCTTTGAGGCCGTCGGCGTAACCTTCCGTTAGCGGCAGAGCTAACAACAAAACAAGCTCTTATCTCGCTTTAACCAATAGCGTCGAGCTCAAAGAGTCGTAGCAATACCGTTCTTGTCAAAAGGCAAGTGGAAGTCATTTTCTGAATATCCGTGCCACGACGCAACCATCGCCGACATGAACCCTCTAGTTACGAACTATTATCTGAATCTGGACAATAACGAATATATTAACAGATTCAAACTGTGAGTGTGCTATGAATTACCCAAAAGGAAAAAGAAAGAACCTTCATCGCCGGGATGAAAATCAGCGGAACTTGTTAAAGTAAAGCATAATCAATCAAATTTGCATAATCGAATAAGCATTTAATAGAGATGTTTCTGTGGAAGTCAACAGATGATGTGGGGTCTGTTGATGACCAAGACTTCTGCCTTCATCTAGTCACAGATTGTGGAAAGCTCTTTTTGGGAATTCTCCACAGCTTCGGTCAGGGTTGGGGAGTAACAAAATACAAGTAACTTAGTGACGTATTTAAAATACAAAATTTGAGTAACTGTGTTTCATTTTAAATGGGTGGTAATCAGATTACAGTTACATCTGAAAAGTGTTTTAGATTACCAAAGTGATTACTTTGAGTTTTAATGTCATTTAAACAGCGATTGGTGATTCTCTGACTCTGACCGTCTGAAAAAGAGGAGTTCAGTTTCATCAACATTTTTATACTTTTAAGAGGATCATAAAAATGTTGTTATTTTTATTTAGTTCTGTCCTGAACAAGACAAAATGACTGAATTTATATAAAAACTGTCCAACTGTCAACTGAACTGTCCTGTCATGACCTGATGATCCACGACTGATTTCATGTTTTGTGAGTCATTTTATAATTCACTCGTCACTGCAACTTTTTCTCACAATTTGTTTTTTTCCCTCACAATTGTGACTTCTTTTTCTCAGAATTGCGAGATTTAAACTCACAATTGCAAGTTATAAAGTCAGAATTAGGAGATATAAACTTGCAATACTGACTTTTTTTCTTGCAATTGTGAATTTAATATGTGAGTTTATATCTCATAATTCTGACTTTTCTCAATATTGTCAGTTTATATCTCATAATTCTGACTTTTCTCAATATTGTGAGTTTATATCTCATAATTCTGACTTTTCTCAATATTGTCAGTTTATATCTCATAATTCTGACTTTTCTCAATATTGTGAGTTTATATCTCATAATTCTGACTTTTCTCAATATTGTGAGTTTATATCTCATAATTCTGACTTTTCTCAATATTGTGAGTTTTTATCTCATAATTCTGACTTTTCTCAATATTGTGAGTTGATATCTCATAATTCTGACTTTTCTCAATATTGTGAGTTTTTATCTCATAATTCTGACTTTTCTCAATATTGCGAGTTTATATCTCATAATTCTGACTTTTCTCAATATTGTGAGTTTATATCTCATAATTCTGACTTTATAACTCACAATTGCAACTTTATATCACGCAATTCTGAGGGAAAAAGTCAGAATTGTGAGATAAAAACTCGCAATGATCTTTTTTGTGTTTGTTTCACACTTATTAGTATTCCAAAGTATTCTAAAGTATTTAGATTAAGTTACTAAACTTGAGTAATGTAACGAAATACGTCACAAATGATTTCTTAAAGCATGTATTTTGTAATCTGTAGTGAAATACATTTTAAAAGTAACCTACTCAGCCCTGGCTTCGGTGTCGATGCGAACTATGTCCTTTAAACCGGCCATTAAGTGTTTTTGTCACGATCAGCCGGAGCTGGCGTGAGCTTGTGACTGACGGACACGCGGTAGCTGTTGACCTGCAACCGGTTGGGGCTTTAGCGATGGCCTTGGGAGACACAGTCTTGTCATCTCCCGTCATCCATCCGATCCCGGATCATGGGGGAAAACAGGCTGGGCTGTCTGTTAAGTGGAGGCCGTGTCAGGAGGCAGCTCTGCTGGGGCGTGGAGCGTGGCAGCCAGGTGTGGAGTCGAGGGGAGCGCTGAACCGTGACCGGCACTACCATGCAGCTGTCTATTAGAGCCCGTGTGCGTGTGACGGCTCTCAGCACCGCTTGATTAAGCTCCACAACAGCTCTCAACCAAAAGAACCTGAGCATCTTCAACACACACACACAATTTCCAGCACCTACAGTCCCATTTGTGTAATTCAATTAGTGGGGGATGCTGGGGTATGATTGATTTGTTGTGGGATCGACCACATTCGTGTTTTTTTTTTCCCTGCATGAGCGGAACGGATTAGGAGAGAGAGGTAGAGACTTGGGCTATGTTTAGAAAAGTATACTAGCATGCTTCTTAGCTTAGAATAACTGGATGACCTGCTAGGTTTGCTTAAAAGTGCAGTATGCATCACATTTACATCCAAAGTGACTCGCATTGCATTCTAGCTATACGTTTGATCAGTTCAGTGATTCCTGTGACTGTAATGCTCAACAATGTGAGCAACAGGAACGCTACGCTTAGTGCACGATATACTGCATCCCAAAACGCGAGGCACTTTTAGCTGAACTTCCATTTTTCAGACTTTTTTTTGGAAAAAAATGTTATTGGACCACCAAAAATTAAGCCAATCTTAAATTAAATTTCATTAAAAATGTCCAAATAATGTGTTTATTCAGAGATAACTACACACATAAAAAACTATTCTTAATGTTTTAGCTAAAATCCCTAAAACAAGATTAACTTAATTCAGACGCAACTATATAGAGGCTTGTTTTTATAAGCTGCATATTTAATAAAGTTTAATACACTTAATATCTATATGTAATTTATGAAAACATGTCTTAATATCCAGGGCTGGGTGGGTTACTTTTAAAATGTATTTCACTTCAAATTACAAAATACATGCTTTAAAAAGTCATTTGTAACGTATTTCGTTACATTACTCAAGTTTAGTAACTTAATCTAAATACTTTAGAATACTTTGGAATACTAATAAGTGTGGAACAAACACAAAAAAGGTCATTGCAAGTTTTTATCTCACAATTCTGACTTTTTCCCTCAGAATTGCGTGATATAAAGTTGCAATTGTGAGTTATAAAGTCAGAATTATGAGATATAAACTCACAATATTGAGAAAAGTCAGAATTATGAGATATAAACTGAAAATATTGAGAAAATTCAGAATTATGAGATATAAACTCACAATATTGAGAAAAGTCAGAATTATGAGATATAAACTCACAATATTGAGAAAAGTCAGAATTATGAGATATAAACTCACAATATTGAGAAAAGTCAGAATTATGAGATATAAACTGAAAATATTGAGAAAAGTCAGAATTATGAGATATAAACTCGCAATATTGAGAAAAGTCAGAATTATGAGATATAAACTCACAATATTGAGAAAAGTCAGAATTATGAGATATAAACTCACAATATTGAGAAAAGTCAGAATTATGAGATATAAACTCACAATATTGAGAAAAGTCAGAATTATGAGATATAAACTCACAATATTGAGAAAAGTCAGAATTATGAGATATAAACTGAAAATATTGAGAAAATTCAGAATTATGAGATATAAACTCACAATATTGAGAAAATTCAGAATTATGAGATATAAACTCACAATATTGAGAAAAGTCAGAATTATGAGATATAAACTCACAATATTGAGAAAAGTCAGAATTATGAGATATAAACTGAAAATATTGAGAAAAGTCAGAATTATGAGATATAAACTCGCAATATTGAGAAAAGTCAGAATTATGAGATATAAACTCACAATATTGAGAAAAGTCAGAATTATGAGATATAAACTCACAATATTGAGAAAAGTCAGAATTATGAGATATAAACTCACAATATTGAGAAAAGTCAGAATTATGAGATATAAACTCACATATTAAATTCACAATTGCAAGAAAAAAAGTCAGTATTGCAAGTTTATATCTCCCAATTCTGACTTTATAACTTGCAATTGTGAGTTTAAATCTCGCAATTCTGAGAAAAAGAAGTCAGAATTGTGAGGGAAAAAAAACAAATTGTGAGAAAAAGATGCAGTGACGAGTGAATTATAAAATGACTCACAAAACATAAAAACAGTCGTGGATCATCAGGTCATGACAGGACAGTTCAGTTGACAGTTGGACAATTTTTTTATAAATTCAGTCATTTTGTCTTGTTCAGGACAGAACTAAATAAAAATAACATTTTTATGATCCTCTTAAAAGTATTAAAATGTTGCTTCAAATACATTTATTTTGTTAAATACATTTATAGTCTACAAAAGTAAGGAGCATATAGTATATAATGTGTGTATAATATATAAGTGAGTTTTCCATTCTGAATATTCCTCTCCAATATTTTTATGCACATTTCTTTTCAATAAAACTGCAAAAATGAAAAAGGATGACCCGGGATGACTGTGCCCGGGCTTCTGTAGGAGCGTGTGCGCGCACGGACACACCAAGGTCATTAAATGCGGAGCATCATCATGGGAGTGATACGTGATGCAGTTGTAGTGCTCTCATAAAGACGGCAATGACGCGAACACACATCCAACTGGCATGATATGAGATAACGTTTATGCGATCACATATGTAACCGAGTCGCTAGCAAACGCAGTAATTTAGCTTTGTTTAGGTGTCTAAAACCGACGCATAACTCTGCTGCTTCGGCACTTTTAGCCCAGACCGGGCCTGAATTTGTAGAAGCTGCCCTGGGCAAAAGCTCTGTCCTGGATCACTAATCGCATTATGCAAATGCTGGTTTATAAGTCACGTTCAGTTTAGCGAGCAGCAAAATGATTAATGCGCAGCGTTTTTGCGTTATAAATATGCATGTTGGTGTGTGTAATCGAAGAAAGAGCTTTAATGCTGTATACTTTTCTAGCTGTGCCAATATAATGTACTAATAAATGAATATGTTATGTACATATATGTTATTATAAATAATGCAAATATTATTAAATTGAATTATGTAAGAATTTCAATATCAATTAAGAGTTTATACATAATTCAATCATGAATAGTTTTAGTATGTTATTGAAAATGGCGATATTAATTTGGACTAGATCTGCTGCTGCTGACAACTGTTGCAGAGCAAGTATTTGCTAGTGTTAAAAGATAAACTGCATCAACAGACATACAGAAATCCTGACGCAGATCTAGGCAGGTGGAGCTGGGGAGGTGGAGGGGCTCAGAGGACTCTGTTAGCGTCACAGGACTAGTTTACAGCAAACCAGACTGTTTAAATGTTGAGCAAGCAATCTCATTGGCTGCCTGTGTCATGTGGTAATGATGTAATGGACCTGTCAGCCAGCGCCCTCTAGAGGTTCATGAGTGAACTAGATATAGATATATGTGCAGTTTCATTTGCGATTAAATGATGATATTGCAACGCATGCCGAATCGTGACACATTTCGCAAGGAAGTTGATGAAAACCAGCACTAAACAAATTTAGACAAATTCATGAAACGTAGACTAGCGTGATGAATTTAGGCACCTGGAAACATACAAAATTGAACATTTGGACAAAAAACACCATGTGAATAATAGCTTCGCTCACCCAGGAAATTAAAATCAAAACAAAGATGCTCACCTACCTGTTCACTGTGAAAAAGAAGGCACTTCATTAACATTAGAAACGTCATATAAAATGAAAAGAATATTGATCTAGATCTGGAGCGACCCCTCTGAACATCAGCCCTGATATCATCTCCAAACTCTGTTTTAATCTGGAAAAGTGTAGGTAAATTTGTTTCATGTCAGCATTGGTGATTCGGCTGGCAGCCGGAGATGAGATCAGGACTGCGACACCGTTTACCCAGCGTCCTCATTAGCGTGAAAAGTGTGGCCTGAAAGCACCCGCAAATGTCACAGAATTAGGTAAACACCAACCCGGACACCTGTCTGACTCCCAACACCGACATTAAACACACATGAGACAGGACACGGACACAAACACGCACACAAAGACACACAATGAAAGCTGGAGGAAGAAGAGGACAGCCGCTCTCCGTTTCGGACAGCAAGAGGTCATCTGAAGTTATTAGTTAGCGGTTAAGTTAAGGTTAGTTGTGTTTTTATATTAGTGTCTTACCTCGGATGGGAGTACCCTCTGGAAAAAGACACAAACGAAACAGACATCAGTTTAGTTCACGGTTAATGTACGTTCAGGTTATGACTCTCCTCATGTACTGGTTAGTTTAAATCATCATCACGGCTTTAGTGAAGGTTAAAGACCTGCCAGTGCTGGACATGAGCTTTACTTTCGTCTTTCTTTCCCTCCTCGACTTCACGGATGTGTGCGAACATTCGGATGTGTCTGTAAAGCTTAACGGCGCTGTTTTTACTCAGCAATTATAAAAATTTGAGCTTTATTTTATATATATATAATTCTAGCAAATGAATAATAATAATTTGTAATTATAATAATATTATATTATTATATTATAATAATAATAATCTGTCAAACATATTAAAAACAAGTATAAAAACTAATTAAATATAATGTTTTTGTATTTATTTAGTCTTTTATGTCATTTATTATTTCATTTACTTTAATTATAATATAATCATATAATCATAATGGCTGTTTTTCCTCCATAAATTATACAATAAATCATTTAAATAAATCAATATAAAAATATAAAAGTAATTTAAATATAATCAAAATATTTTATTTCATAATATAATTTCATGACTTATTTTATTAATCTTATTATTGTTTATTTTTTTATTATTATTATTGAGATTCATTAATAAAAACAGTCTATTTAAAATAATAATTAGTTCATTTGATACATTATTAAATATGTTTTTAAGCAAAATAAATAATAACTATATTTTTCTTAATAATACTTTATTAAAAATCAACCAATTAATAATATATATTATTTTTAAAATGTATATAAAATACTTTAAATATAATTAAAATGAAATATTAATTTAAATAATACATAATTAAATATAATGTTTTATTTATTTTCATAAATTTTGCTACGGTGAACTACAAAAAAACCCCAAAAAAACAGAAAAATTCCACAAAAAACCTGTAGCAGGTCATGTAACAGGAGGCCTTGAGATCGAGCAGAAGCTGTAAGTAGTGTCCAGTAATAGTTAGCATTAGCTTACCAACATCTTCATGACATCAATATCTAATATCCACAAGCAAAGCTGTCTTTGTCCCTTGTGTTCCTGTCTTTAACACCTCTCAATCGCCTGTTTTAGGTTCATATCTTCACTATCATCAGCTCGTTGAAATCCTGTCCCTTTCTGACCCCAGCGCTTTAGAAACACAGCGAGCTCTTTTGTCCAGCAGCCGTATGAAGGTCATCTGTGTGCCGTGAAGGATATTTTGCCTGCTTCTCAATCAGCCTGATATTAACTTGCTCCGGCAGAGCAAAAACACATCATTTTACTCAATATTCCTGTTTAAAAACACCAACATCAGGCCTGGAAATAACGCTGTGCCTTGACGAACCAAATATAATAAAAAGAGTGTAAATAAATAGGTTTCATGTATTATTTACATTTATGAGCCTCCTAACAGCAATATACAATATAAATGTACAACGCTGCGAGTGGCGTGGTAAATAATTCAACCTACAGCCGAACGTGTGCGCTTTGAGGCTCTTTTTGAAAAGCAGGCAAAATATTCATAATTTAAAAGTTGTTTATGTATATTTAAGGAGTTGAGGAGGAATCAATAGGGCACGGGAATCAGGGATCGTCAGTGTTTAGTTAGTATCAGGGACGCTGAGGCAGCAGAATTAGCTTGTTTTTGTTCCCGCTAGAGTCAAAGATACAGATAAGGTTTGGAAAGAACTGGTTAGGTGAGGTTAGGTTAAAGGTTAGAGGTTTTCAAACACACAAAAAACAAAAATCACACAGAATGATTGGTCAAAACGTGCCATCGTTTGCTCAAAGAAGCTTCCAGACATTCCCAATCTACTCTGGAAAGAAAAGAGTGCGTTTAATAGGGGAGGGCGGCGGACAATCTGACCGCGGGCTTAATCCATCTGCTGAGTTCGGCTCGCCGCCATGCATTTAGGCCTTAAAAATGTCTTCGACAAGGCACAAACTCACCACCAACATCGTTTCTGATGGCCGGCGACACTGCTCAGTGGGCGGAGCTTGACATCCAGCCCCGCCTCTCTGTGCGTAAAGGGTGGAGCTTGAAGGTCCGGCCACACCTTACCCTAAACTCCACCCATTATGTCCACAAATCTTGGGTCTGTATAAGTGAATACACTTTCAAAACTACCAAAAGAGCTTCTGTTCAAAGACCTAGAACTGCTACACTGACCTCAAGAACCAACAATGCAACATCATTGTCTTTAATCTCCAAAGAACCATTTAAGCGACACTATAGAGGTTCATTTGGGTCCATCACGAGTCCTGCTATTAACCACTGTAGCAGAGCTTCAGAGCCATCAATTAGACAAGCACCTCGGGGCCTGTTCCAATCAGACGGCCAGCCAGCGTGCACAGGAAGTGCGAACCGCAGCAGGAAGCTGTCCATTTATCTCTCCCTTGTTCCTCCCAAGGTATCGCCTGTGGTGGTTTCAGGAGGTGCAGCTGTACCTACACCAGGATGAGATCCATATATCACACAACGGCCACAACTGTGACG
The DNA here is from genome assembly GCA_038088235.1 of Zacco platypus. Classification (NCBI taxonomy): domain Eukaryota; kingdom Metazoa; phylum Chordata; class Actinopteri; order Cypriniformes; family Xenocyprididae; genus Zacco; species Zacco platypus. The sequence goes on along the minus strand of CM076086.1, from coordinate 46,119,455 downwards.
GCTGCTGCCAACTAAAGAAAGGACATGGGTTATTCAAAAGCACGCCAGATCTTGTTTTCCTCTCAAGAAAAATGGCTCCAGCCCCGGTTCGGAAACTAAAGAGATCAGTTTCACGTCGGAATAGAGATAAAAACAGGAAAGCAGGAGTCTTGGCTGGTGTCGACAGCTACAGGCCTTTTTCTCATCAGCATAAATCCCTCCAGGTCGGAGGATTGGGCAGCAGGACCGCTCTAAAGTAAACATCCCTACATAAGATGCTTTCACTCGCTCTCAGGGCTCTTGCCGAAAGAGCTTCAAAAACACAACAGCACACGTGATGAAGAATCAAGTCAACATGACATCAAAATCAACCACTTTTACTTCCTTAATGCACATCTCTCTACAAAAAATCCCACTTAAACTAGGATAAGCTGGTCTCCCGGACTGAAAAGTACCCCGAACCCCTCTTAGACCCAGCTGACAGACTAGTTTTACCAAGCTGGGAGACCAGCTAAGACTTGCAAAGCAGCGTAAATTTTTGCCACAGCTGCCAATGACCGGTGACTTGAGAACATTTATTTATAAATATTTCTTTTCAACCAGCCATGAAACTTAGATTAATCCATATTAAAGTTATTCAGTCAAGAACAACGAGTGATTATTCTTTGTCTTTTGTAGTTTAAGATTAAAAAGAGACAGCAGCAATATTAGGCTGCTGTCACTTTAAGAGCGAACGCACACATCTAATATACTGTTACGCATGCATTTTATTTCTTAACCATTAACGTTCAGTTAAGAGTAAACTGACTATGTTTACAAGGATACTTGCCAAGGCCGGCATTTTGACAATTTTGTTTGAATATGTCTGTTCAAGCGCGAGACGTGAAATAGAGCTCGATTCGGTGTTCCTGCGTAACAGAAACGAGTAACAAATTGAGGTCCATTTCGAGTCATCTTTAGCTTGAATATTTAAATTGGCAATGCTTAAACTTTCGTGACAATGCAGCACTACCCTGTCCTGAACATCGGTGATGTTACCGCCCAACTGGAAATTGTTCGTTTCATATACTCGCTAAGATCGATTTTTACTCGCGTTTGGCACAAGCTTAGGCTCGTTTAAGGTGTTTTAAGGTCATTAAGGTTGTAAGGCTATGGGATAAAATGAATTAATATCATCATCAGAGAAACACCTCAACTTACAGAAGTAAAATGGGTTTTGAATGCTATTTCAAGTTGACTTTACCTTTCAAGCACATGGACTATGGAGTTCATGCTAATGTAGTGCATCCCTTGGGTACGGAGCCTCAGGTGATGTTTGATTTTGGCTGCTTTAGAGGTCCAGGCTGGGCCGGAAGGCTCCAAGGCCTCAGCAGATACAGACATCTAAGCTGGTTCTGCTCAGATGATAAATATGTTATTGTGACGGAGTTGAGCAAGCTCTCGGTGGCACACGGACTGAGGGCGTGTCCGGCGGTCAACAACGGAACCGCAAGTGCTTGGCCGGAGCTTCTGAAATTCTAATCTGTTATTCTTCTGTTTTATAACCATCTGAATATTTGTGGCCGGCGAGAGTTGAAGCGAAGCCAGAGAAGGAATTCTCTCGAGAACTCGAGAGCTGGATGTGAATGAAGAACACTAGATGGTTGCACTAGTAAATCCACACTCACGCAATCTCGCACACACAACGATTTTCTGCAGTGTGTCATCCCCAAAAGCTGGGTCGAGTCTTGAGAGAAACAGGGAAATGTTTCATGTTAGTGGGCGAGGAGAAGAAAAAGAAATAAGGAGGGTACAGACAGACGTTAAAGGGAAAGCAGAGGGTAGGACATGCATTTTAAAACGAAGTTAAAATGCCATCTGCTTCAGGGACACTAGGAAGCTTGCGCACTCACTAAGACACTTACCAAAGGCTTCTGGAAATGATAATAAACAGAAAAAGAAGCAGAAAGGAAGAATAAAACAGCACATTTTAGGGTCGGACTCATGGCAGCTTCACACATCCTGAAATCAATAGAGTTTAGTGGGGAAGATCCCTTTGTAGGATGACACATCAGATGGATAGATGCACGTTAAAACAGATTTTAGACATTTCATTCATGGGGGAATCTCACAAAACCTGTCAAGAACATCTCCAGGTTTACAAAACCTACTATGTTAGTTAGAGTTTATGTTATGGTTATGTTTTATATGTAGTGTGTGAAAACACAGTCAGACTAATTGGCGTTGTTAAAATAATTACTGCCTTAAGAAATTCATTAACATCTTTAAAGATTTAGAGAAAGTTGGCATATTTAATTACCAATTAGACGTACCAAATAAATACCACTAAAAGCATTTAGATAACTCACTAACACACAAATTGAATTAAGACCATGATTATAGCTAATTTGTACATGTTGTATGCTGTGCATACGGAATTCAGTTTGTCTAATTAGCAGTACTCCGATGGTATGTTAATTTTTGAGGGCTAGTCAATGTTCTGCATGTGAATGTTGAAATAGCGATAGAGACATCACAAACAAGAGAGCAGAGAGTGAGGCACAACAACATGTATGACCCACTCACACAGTGACGTAAAGACAAACAAAACATAGGGAGGACAGGTCGAACAGCCATGCTATACTTAGCTGCTAACTTTTTAGCAGGAGAACTGCTTCGGGTGTATGCTTACGTAAACATTCTCAGATTTGTCTGTTAGCAGGGAAGAGAAATTAGCTTGAAAATGAGCTACAAGTGCTAACCTTGAGGCTAGTGACTTCGCTAATGGAAGCTAAAAGGGTTGACTACATAGGCCTCCACCGGAGAAGCCAAAGGCATTTGTGTTCCTGTGCCACAGTCAAAGTTGTAGAGGCCTGTGATACCCCCTCAGTGAGTCTAGGCTGTCCATTAACACGGCGCAAAACAAAGCACTTAAATCTAACATAAGTGAGAGCAGATGTAGCCACTAACCACCAAACCATTTTGCTTGAATCTGAAAGTTTATTTTGAAAATGCCATGACTGATCCTGAAAAGGGGAACTCTGGGTAAGCAAGTTCAGGTCAAGGGTTGGTAGCCGAGTATCTACTGCCCGTACCAATTTGCGTCAACAGCTCTGAATCAAATGCAACCCAATAGATTTTTCTTTTCTCTGTTGCTGACAAATCACTGACCCACAACGGTGGCCTTGGGGCGACTGGAGCGCTAGACTTAATGAGATATATAATTAGACTCTGTTTTACTGGGTCTTTCAATAAAGTTTCATTAGCCTAAACCAGACATTAATCATACGCTTGCCACAAAATCTGGACTAAGCTCCTCTGACACTGTTCATTAAAAGTCATTATCTTTCCATTTCAGCTTCCCTAGCAACTTTAGTATGTTTCACTAACGCTCTGGGTGGTTGTTTTGGAAGAGCGCAGGGTACCTACAATCAGAAAAAGGATTGATACAGAATCCTAAAACAAAAGCAGTGGGATGAACAGAAGAATATTAGCAGTAAAGTACCGTTGTTGGTCTTACCTGATCTGAGCTGTTTTATTCGGCCGTTACTTGTGCTGGGGTCGATGGGAAGGAAGTCTTTGAACCAGGTGATTTCTGGGTCGGGGTTACCACTGGCAGCGCAAAGCATGGTAGCCGTGCGTGTACGTTCCACCACCTTCAGCTGTGGGCCCATGTCAATGTTGGGGAACCCCGCAGGAAGAAGGTCCTCTGTAGGGGAGAACATGGAGCAGTAGACAATTACCAACTTGAAGTTTCTGGAAGAACCTACTTAACCTGGAATGAGGTCTGTACGGTAAAACATAGAGGGGTTTGGAGACAAGTAGTGTACATTCAGATGTGCAAGCCAACTTGGAAGAACCAACTTGGCTTGCAAATAGCCAAGTCAGGTTTGGCTAGGACCTGTTCGTCTACAGCAGGGGTGTCCAATCCTGCTACTGGAGGGCCACTGTCCTGCAGAGTTTAGCTCCAGCCCCACTTAAACACACCTTAAAGGATTTTAAAATGAAAATGACCCCAAGATTTACTCACCCTCAAGCCAGGACGTGTCAGGATATTTAATAATATTACTTCAATAGTGTTCATCAGAAAGAAGAAAGTCATTTACAAGGAATGGCTTGAGGGCGAGTAAATCTTGGCGTTATTTTCATTTTAAAGTGAACTAATCCTTTAACAGCTAATTAAGGTCTTACTAGGCATACCAGAAACTTCCAGGCAGGCGTGTTGAGGCAAGTTGGAGATAAACTCTGCAGGACAGAGTCTGGACTCCACTGTTCTACAGGGACCCTCAAGGGGACTTGCTGAGGGGCAATCAAACATTAGCATAGAAAAGAGCACACTCGAGCTGTGGCTTGTACCATCACACATACAATTCGGGCCCTACAGATTCGAGTCTACACCACTAGCGACAGAGTCGTTTAACAGCGGCAAGCACTGGTGACATTTCACCCCAGGTTCCTCCATAGTTGTTTACGGAAGAAGTCAATTTGAAGAGACAGGCGGGTTTGACAATTCACCCCTCTCACTCTTCAACAGAATCCAGCTTGGCTGATGACTGCTGTTGTAGGCTAACACAAGCCTTCACGCTCTTCACTGCATCTGCTGTAGAGACAATGACTGATAAGGGGAAGGGAAAACCTCTCACTTCTTTGACCTGGCGTGATTCACATCCTGGCAAGAGAACTGAGGACACTGTAGACTGCGCCAATGGGCACAGGTCAGGCCCAAGGTGTGAAGGTCGCATCCTTTTAACCCTTTGAGAATCACAAACCTCTGCCAAGACTCATGACATTACAAGGAACCCAAGTACCGCACCTTGTACCGGAAACAGTTTTTACACCAAAGAAAAGGAATTTGAGCCAATGTTTTGTGCAGTGACCTTTTATTTCCATGTTCTATTATTCAGCGTTGGCTGGGGAAGTATTATGGCTGCCTATCGATTATCAACCAGTGGAGACAGGGTGTTTAAAAGTTCCTGCTTGGGGGGGAAAGTGTAGTAGGTACTACACCAGTAATTGTCCTTTCAAAAGCAGCTGTTCTGTAGTACTTTGGAGAGCGACATTCTGTGCTTACTGTACATGTGATCCATGGCCGGATTATCCATGCTGTGACACCAGAATAGGATTTCTACAAACCACACAAATTAAGCCTTAAACACAAGATGAGTAATTTGATTTGAGCTTAATTAAAGCCGGCAAGTGCTGGGGAGTCTTGAGTGGTGGTGGGCGAGTGGGAGCAGCAAACAGAGTCACTGATAGAAATGTCAAAGCAATGCAAATTCTATTATAGAGTCAGTAAAAGAGGTCAAGACAGGAGCGGCAATAATACCCGTGTCATGGTGCTGCCTATACGGCAGTAATGATTCGGGTATCCGAATGCAAATGGAAAGAGTGTCTGTATTGTCACCGGGACGCAACAACTGACCTGGAATCATCCGCTAAGAGAGGCTCACCACAAGCACTCAAATGTAGAGATGTCCTCTTCGGGTAATAGTAATGGAGAACAGCTAGGAATAGAATTTGCCTTGCAGATGTACTCTACCAACACTCAAATTGGTTCAGGGTCAGTTGTTCCGGTAAAATACGAAGGAAATCAGGCAGTAGGCATGCATATCCGCGCCAAGAGCCCTCAGTCCTGTCCTGCCTGGCTTGTATTCATGCTAAAAAAAGCCCTGGAGTTATACTCCAGCATTCCCCACCAATCTGATCACATAATTGGGTAGCTATTGTCTCCACAAAAGCTTTTTGATATTGTCACAACCAGTTGATTTACAATTAAGCTCCGGGCACGTGCACTAGCTTCGTGTCATCCCGTAATCCTGAACAACAGTTTTAATTGGAAGGCTTTCAAATACATGTCCATTAGACAAAACACAGCGTTCCCTCACTCTCTGTCACCATGCATTTCAGGTGCTAGTTGCTAGCTGAGCGTGTGCACTTTGCAGAGGGCTAATTCTACACCATAATTCCTTAAAATACACACCGGAATTCAATTACTCATATTGGGTTTGTATCTGGGCGGCTCTGAAGGCTGCCCCTGGCTTGGCTAAGAGGCTGTTTAGCCGCGGTGATAATGATGCTGTTATGATGATCAGCGTTGCGGACTGAGTGCACCGGCCACTTTAGCCAACAGCTGCACCGATTCAGCAGGGCACTGATGTCATTCCTGGACCCCCTGCCCCCCACCCCCAAACCTCCAATCCGTTAGCTTTGACATGGGCTTTTACGTTCCCTGTTATTATCTGTAATTGCATTTAATTGTAGCTCGTGATTTAATGGCATTATGCAAGTGACAGGTGCAAAGCCTCTTAACCTGAGCGGTCAGTTTAGCGCAAGTGGATTTGCAGACGTGCATCCATGGTAATAAGCAAATGAATTTTGATTGATTCATGATGATCTCTGGAGCTCATTATCCGTGCAGCTGTAATATTTCACATCACAGATTAAAAGTAAAATTGCTATTGCAGGTTGTACATCAATTATGCAATCTATACACAAATGCCACCCTTCTGCTGATTTATCCTTTTAACTCTTTCCCCGCTGGCGTTTTCCGAAAAAAAGCGGCCACGTTTCATAAAAAAAAGCAACATTTTGAACAAATATATGAGAAAATCCTTTTTTTTTCCAGACTACAACGTGTATACGCAATACTTTTATCGCTTGTTTCTTCTTTTTTTTTCCAGTGTTTTGATCGAGAGATTCTGTACTCTTGCATAATAACACGGAAAGCCGGAAAATTACGTGGAAGCGTTGTCTCATAAATGCTGGAAAATTCCAACAATGGTGGGGAAAGAGTTAAAATACAACCATGTGACAAATAAAAGATCATTTACTATGCAAAAGACAGACAAAATATAACAGCAAACACTATGAATAATACTAAATATCATGTATGATACCCAGTTTTTGCTGCTGGGTTTTTATAAGCAAATGAGTTCTGGTTGATTTATGATGATCTCTGGAGCTCATTATCCGTGCAGGTGTAATATTTCACATCACAGATTAAAAGTAAAATGGCTATTGCAGCTTGTACATCAAAATAAATAGGTAATATATACACAACTGCCGCCTTCTGCTGGCACCGTGGCATTCTTGTTAACAGCTTTATCAACCAGAGACACATTTTATAATTACACAAAGCATTCTTTGATAAGCATGCATTTTTAAAAACCGCTCTCCAGCAAACACTTTCCTTCTGATAAAAGTCTCAAGGGCGGCATCGAATTCCGCAGACGTATCCTCCCCTGCATTGGCTATTTTATTATTTTCACTTACCGAAATGATTTAATTTCATCAGTTCCTTAATCAGGTTAACTGATTAGCTCTCGCCACAGCCAGAGATGGCTTTGGAAGCACATTAATATTACGGAGAACTCTGGGAGGAGTGGACGGAGGAGAGAAAACTGGGATATAAACCATAGGATGGGAGGCGGAAGACGTGTTTTTCAAACGCAGAACTAAGGCGACATTTAACTAATCTGTAGCCCCAGCTGTTCGGATTTACGATGTGGTCATTTAATTTCCTGAGCTCCAAAAACAGCCCAATTAGCATAACAGGAAGTGCAAGACGGATTGGACGAGAGTCTGTATGCTTACTTGTTGAAGTCGCGGTGGGTTGGCCCTGTCACATGTGTGGTAAGCATGCATTGCTGCACAGGACGCAGGGACACGAGTGCAGGGAAACCAATAATGGACTGGGCGAGGAGAGAGCGAGGGCTGCTGGGTGAAGGCAGAACCACATAATGCTCCATTAAGGAGCGTGAATCCCATTTCAGTCTCTCCGGATACACTATCACGGCCTGACCTCTGCACACGCCATCGAGCCTGTTGGCATTTGCCAAATAGTTTGCCTACAGGATCAAGGACACTGCCTCTGACAATTCCATATATATTAATATATATTAATAATGATAATATTTCATAATTAACTTCAATAATAGACAAACTCTTCCGGGTTGAAACAGAGCCATCCTACATTAGCATTTCAAATTGAGCCTAAAACATGCAGTTGACCGCTTTAAATTTGGACTTTAGATTTCCATCAGCATTGGCGAAACTTGAGATTTTGCACGAATTACGGTAATTCACAGCTCCAGTCGTAATTATCGCCTATAAGACCCTACAGACTCACAGATACAACTGTGTTTTACTAAATCATCATACAAAAACCCTTATTTTACCTTTCATAACGCTGAATATAACGCGTATAATATTAAAAAATAAGATGGAATTTTATGCATAATACTAAATAAGCCCAAATATCATGTATAATACTAAACATACACCTAAAAGTCATATAAAATACTAAATATAAGCCCAAATATCATGTATAATACTAAATATATGCCTAAATATTATTATAAAATACTAATTATAAGCCCAAATGTAATGCATAAATCTAAATATAAGTCCAAATATCATGTATAATACTAAATATATGCCAAAATATCACTATACATAGTAATTATAAGCCCAAATGTCATGCATAAAAGTAAATATAAGCCCAAATATCATGTATAATACTAAACATACACCTAAAAGTCATATAAAATACTAAATATAAGCCTAAATATTATGATAAAATACTAATTATGAGCCCAAATGTTATGCATAATTCTAATATAAGCTTAAATATCAGATAAAATCTTAAATATAAGTCCAAACATCATAAAAAAAATACTAAGTCCTGTATAATACCAAATATAAAGCAAATGATGATGTATAATAACTAAAAATAAGGTAGAATATTGTGCATGTAAGCCCAAATATCATGTATAATACTAAATATATGCCTAAATATCACTATAAATAGTAATTATGAGACCAAATGTCATGCATGAATCTAAATATAAGCCCAAATATCATGTATAATACTAAATATATGCCTAAATATCACTATACATAGTAATTATAAGCCCAAATGTCATGCATAAAAGTAAATATAAGCTGAAATATAATGTATAAGAAGAAAATGTCATGAATGCAAATATAAAGATTTAAAACTACAGGTATAAAAGGGCAAATATCATGTATGACACTAATTATAAGCCTGAATGTCATATAAAATGTGAATTATAGAATACTAAATGTCATAAAATACTATATGTATAAGCCCAAATATAACGTATAAGACTAAAAATATTATGTATAATACTAAATATAAAGATTAAAACATTATTAGATGCTCATCAGGCTGTGCTTTTCCAGTTTTAAGCACACAAACTCTCACTCGCTGCAGTGTGCACACGATCAAAAACAATGTGTGTTCAGCTGAGGATTACAGAGGCGCTGCCGACGTGTACAGACGCCCCGTGACCCGCAGGCGTCCCCGGCAGGCTTTGATAAAGCTACAGTCGCGCAGGCTCGGTTGGGCGCTGTACAATTAGGTGGCGGCGTGTGGCGACGGTTGCGTGCGGAACGTCTGGCTGATGACCGAGTCCAGCTGTTTCTGCCATGCTGACTTATCAGTACCTGAGGAGGTGGAGCGGGAAACGCCCGCTCGGAGTCTGGGGGTCGCGAGGGAGGCGGTGACAGAACCGGAAGGCAGTGAGGAGAGATGGCTGTCATTGCCACTCACGCCGCAAGACTCGAGCGCTGTGACAGAGACGGATGCGCTCAACCCGCCCGCTAAGTGGCTCCCCGTCGGAGATCTCACAGCTGTATTTACAGAGCCAAATCCTCGGGACAGGTGGTGCTCGATCCGGACCACAGCGACCTTTATAATACTAAATATAAGGCAAATGATCATGTTTAACACTAAAAATAAGGTGAAATATCATGCATAATACTAAATATAAACTCAAATATAATTTATTTTACCAAATTATGGCCAAATTTGACAAATAATGCTAAATATAAGCCTAAATACCATATAAAATGCTAATTATAAGCTCAAATTTCATGTAAAATACTAAATATGAGCTTAAATATAATCAATTTATAATTAAATAAATTAAATATAAGCTCCTGTATAATACTAAATAAATGCCTAAAAATATAAAATAGTAAATATCATTTAAAATACTAATTATATGCTCAAATGTCACGCTAAATACTAAATACAAGCATAAATATCAAATAAATACATATATAAAATATCAATATAACCCAAATATCATATAAAATACTAAATATAAGCCTAAATATCATATAAAATACTAAATATAAGAATAAATATCATATAAAATACTAAATATAAGCCTAAATATCATATAAAATTATAATTATAAGCTGAAATTTCATGCATAATACTAAATATGCCTAAATGTCACATAAAAGACTAAATATAAGCCAAAATTCAATGCATTATTCTAAAAATGAGCTGAAATAATAGATAAAATCTTATAAAAAGGTTATATTTGCGCTTTTATTTAACACCAAATATAAGTAAAATGATGTATAATACTAAATCTGAGGTGGAATAGTTTGCATAATACTAATTATGAGCCCCAAAATCATAAAAGCTCACATTTTATGCATAATACTAAATAGACAAAATATTAGATTAAATCTAAGCTCAAATATCAGAGAAAACGAAGTAATTCTACCTTCTACCAAATATAAGGCACATTATAGTGGATAATATTGAAATAAGCTAATATTGAATGTTTATTACTATAATAAGGCCATATATATATATTTATTTGCCTAAATGTCATTAAAAATGCTAATTATAAGCCCAAATTTCATGCACAATACTAAATATAAGCCTAAACATCAGATAAGATCTTAAACACGAGCTCAAATATCAAAGTTATTTTAGTTTTTCCCAAACATAAGTCAAATTATCGTGTGTAATGCTAAAAATAGGTAATAGTGCAATCGCTCCGGTCCAATATCCTGACGGAGAGACGAGGGGAAACGGCTGGAGCTCCAGAACCCCATCAGGCCCGTTCCTGCACTCATTTCCTGCTCTCGCTCGCTTCAGTCGCCCTCATCAGTAATGCGAGGTGCGTGTGTAACAGGACGCCTCCGCAGAAATTAAACCAACTGCAATCCTTAAATGTGTTCGTGGGGTTTTCTTCCAAATAAAGCCTTGATAAATGAAGCTAAAACACTGAGAATGCTGGATCATCAAACACTGTTCAGTTAAAAACACAGAAACCGTTCCCGAAGCCTTACTGTAAATAAACAGTAAATTAATTAATTTACTGGTACATTCATAAAAAAATGTCATGGTAACAGTCTCTATATATTAATAAATAATAATAAAAAAGCATATTTACAAAAAATATATACTTAAAAATTAAAGATTAAATATTTTTAAATTCAAAGGATTTACAAAAAAAAGTGTTTTTTTTAAAAAAATAAAAAAACAAAATGAAATGAAATTAAATGAAAGTAATTTAGAACTTATTCTTTAAGTACATGTACCGATAAAACCCCACTGCATGAAGCTGCCCTTCATTTAAAAAATAAAAAATACAGAAATAAATACAGAGACGTGAAAGCCGTGCACTTCATTCTGTGCGCTTTTAGCCGGGCATCTAATTACCGGTGAGCGTCCGCAGACTAAATGGCCCAACAGGGCGCTTTCTTGGGGAGGATAAATGGAAAAATGCCTTAATGGAGCCATTTTTATTATTGCACTTAATTGCAAACGCAGCTTGGGAGGGCGCCGGCGTTCGTGGAAGTGAAACTCGAGCGCAGAGCACCGTGTCTGAACTGGAAAAGAGCATGTCACACATTCGAGGGGAATAACAAGCATCTGAAGAAGTGACTCATCCGTCTGTCTGGATCCTTGCGCTCGCGTCCCGGAGCCACGAGGAAACCTGGTGCCGCGGCTTTGCCCACGCAAGCGGTTACCGGCTGCGTTTCGGCCTGAAGTTTGAAATGAAGACGAGTACGCTCGAGGGAACAGATGCTCATTTTGCACGGTCTAGTGCCAAAGCCGTCGAAGACACTGAAAGACAGGAGACGCAACCAGAGCACGAGATGCTCTTTAAACATTAACAGCTGCTGTAACCGAGTCAAACATCGGCCGGAGAACGCTCACATCGCCGACACGCGTTCTGATGGACGGCCAAAATCACAGCGGGAAAATAAGCCCCTCGTTCATTCACAATTCTGACTTTTCTAGCAATTGTGAGAAATAAACTGGTAACTGGTAGGGAAAAGTCATTATTGAGAGATATAAACTCAAAATCTCAAGCAATAAAGTCAGAATAAAGAGTGAGATATACACTCAGAGCTGGGAGAAATAAAGTCACAATGAAGAGCAATAGACTCGGAATTGCAAAAAAAAAACCTCGGAATTGTGTGAAATTAAGTTGGAATAGTGAGAAAAACTCAGAACTGCAAGAAATAAAGTGGGAATTGTGAAATTTAAATTCGGAATTGCGAGAAATAAACTCAGAATTGTGAGAAATAAAGTTAGAATTTTGTTAGAAATAAATTCGGAATTGCGAGAAATAAATTTGGAATTGCGAGAAATAAATTTGGAATTGCGAGAAATAAAGTTGGAATTTTGTTAGAAATAAATTCGGAATTGCGAGAAATAAATTTGGAATTGCGAGAAATAAACTCGGAATTGTGAGAAATAAAGTTAGAATTTCATAAAATAAAGTTGGAATTGTAAGAAATAAACTCGGAATTGTGAGAAATAAATTTGGAATTGCGAGAAATAAATTTGGAATTGCGAGAAATAAATTTGGAATTGCGAGAAATAAATTTGGAATTGCGAGAAATAAATTCGGAATTGCGAGAAATAAACTCGGAATTGCAAGAAATAAAGTTGGAATTGCAAGAAATAAAGTTAGAATTGCATAAAATAAAGTTGGAATTGCAAGAAATAAACTCGGAATTGCAAGAAATAAAGTTAGAATTGCATAAAATAAAGTTGGAATTGTAAGAAATAAACTCGGAATTGCAAGAAATAAAGTTGGAATTGCAAGAAATAAACTCGAAATTGCAAGAAATAAAGTTAGAATTGCACAAAATAAAGTTGGAATTGCAAGAAATAAACTCAAAATTGCGAGAAATAAACTCAAAAATATGAGAAAAAAACTTCCGAATTTAAAACCACAAATTTGCATTGTAGTCGATTAAAGCATTTTAAGACGAACGCTACTAAAAATAAATAAAATACATTTTGTAAAAAAAAAAACCACATTATATTTAATTTTAATTATTGAGGTTTGAACACCAAATCAATATCTAAAGGTTATTTTAAAAACCTCTTTTGAGGATATTTGCAAAAGCAAATTTAAAAATTATTCTTAGCTAAAAAAATAATAATAATAATAATCATGCATGTTTTTTTACATGTACATCTTTTTATAAATAGTACAATTAAATTTATCCAGGATGAATTTGCTACTTATTAAAAAATAAAATAAAATAAATAAAATAGGAGAAATAAATAAGAAACAAATCATGCTACATGACAACAAAGAAACGACGACTTCAGTGTCCACAGGAGGAGAACAACTAGATCAAGATGAACAAGAAGCCTCAGACTCGTCCGCTCCCCGTGCCCAATCAGGCTTGATTACGGCTCTACGGGTTCACAGGATCAAAGCGGCCGCCGTGAATCTTCTCAGAGCGTGCGCCGCGTGCCAATTCACATCTCCATCTCCGTCCTGAAAGCCCAGGATGAAGAGCGGGAGCGACACGGATCCACGGCACACCGTCCGAACGGTCAAACGCAAAATCACAGACACAATCCCACAGCGGCGAAACGCTCCTGAATTCCAGAATAGTTCCGCAAAAGTTTTTAAGAGTCCGCTAATGCTAATTTTTCACAAAGTGTGATTAATGAGGAGCAACTTTTTACTCTTTAAATTATGTGTAATATCCAAAAACGTCTTAAAACATTGTTTATTCAACAGCAGTTAGATTTCATCAAGTGTTAAAAAAACATCACATTTGTTTCCTGTGATAAATTCATACGTAAATAATAATTTGCTCTTTAATTTAAAAAAATATATACATTTTAAATTCTAAACAGTTTTCTACATGTACATAAATCAACATACTTAGAACTTTTGTGAAATAAAAAGCATGGTTTTAAATTATTAAAAAAAAATAAAAAAGCCTTAAAATGTCTGAAATTTCAAACCATCGTTTAAAAAAGTACATTTTAATTCACGATAAATACAATAAATTTTGTAATAAACAAATTCATATTTAATGAGTAAATAGTGAGATCGCCAAAATCAATATCTATAAATATTATGATACGCATTGACACGCGATATTCATAATCATAATCTTAAAACGTTAAAACGTTTCGTTTTCAACGACAGTTCGAATACAAATCAGTACGAAATAGTCATTTTCACATTTTAATTAAAAAACACCATCTGATTACATTGATAAATTAATAAATGAGTAATTTGCTCTTTAATTTAATTCTACATGTACGTTATGCATATTTTTTAAAAAAAATTTTAAAAATTAGATAAAATTTTTAGCCTTTATTTTAATTCTGAAAAGTGAATTAAAGGCATTTTATCACTAATGCGGATTCAAATTAAAACAAGCGATTGTGTATTAAAAATGCAAGATTTCAAAACACCAAAATTAATGTTATTTAAAAAAAAAAAAAAAAAAATCAACTTTCTGAACGCTGAAGTGTGAGATCGTCATCATCGACGCTGAGCGATCAAACAACGCGATTTCATCAGCTGTCAATCATCTCTGGGTGACAAACAGGAAGTGTATGTCAGCGAGACAGGATATTAGACGACCGTCTCCCGCTTTCATAATGGACTGCGCAGGCGACAGACTCCATGCGTTGATCTTAAACGGATGCATTATGCATCGGGAGCCGCGGACGGGAATTGCTTTTGTTTATGAGGCAGACGCTGGCCGAATACAGCTGTATTCCACTCTAATCGAATCCCTGTCATCTTCCTCCTCTCGTCGTCATTACTTCATCACGCGCCGCTCTTTCCCTCTCATTAGTGTTTCACCGCCATGACTGAGACACAACTGAACTCCACTCGCTTCAAACAAGTGTGTGTGTGTGTGTGTGTGTGTGCAAATGTGCCTTAAATTTAGTCAATATTTCTTCACATGTACCCTGACTAAAATGCCACATCAATTTAGACAACAAAAATAACATTTAAATAGCAAAAAATGTCACAAATTACATATTAAAAGTTCATTTTACCCTGACTCAAATCTTTTTAGATGACAAAAATATAAAAAAAAAACATTAAAATGATAGAGAAGTCAATATTTCACAAAGTCACTTTGCCCTAATATGGTATTTAATTAATAATAAATATAAAATGTAAAATAAATAAACACAAAAACACAGTCAATGAGGTTCGATTGATTAATATTAGTTAGATTAATATCTGATGATCGACATATACTAATACAATACAATTTCAAGTCAAATAAAGTAATATTATTTAATGGATTATGAACAAACATGAATTAACAAATCAATAGTAGTATAATTATAATTAATTAATTAATACTTAAATCATGATACCTAATATATTAACTCATCATCGTAAAAGGGGTGCCAAATAAATAAAATAATAAATATACTATCAATACATTACTTTAAAAAATATATTATATTATAATTCAGTTATTAATTAATTGTTAGAAACGGCACTGAAGATTGCTTTCAATTTTCACTAGTTAGTAAATTACATAAATATTTACTAATTTTTTTAACATTTTTTTTTTTTATATTTTATTATAAAATGTACTCCAATAATCTTTTTTATTGATATTTTTGAAAAAAAAAAAATCACTTCATTTAAGGTATGCTTTTACAAAACAGTTTCCATGCTTTCTGTTAGCATGTTGTGATAATGACGCGACACACCAATACGCATTTCACCCAAATGCTAGTTAAAATAGTGCACTTGTGATCAGACCGCATGGGTTTGAGTCTATATTTAGTAAAAATGGAAAATAGATAACACTCTCCCAGCACCACAGATAACCGCTGAAACCACACCGCGCGATCTGAACAGCTAGCCATCAGCCGCGTGTCTGTAGCTCTACTGCGTGTGCCCTGCTAACACAGGCCAGCGCTAATTACAGCCTCATATTGACCCAGCGGGGATCAGCCATAGACAGAGAGATTATTCGGAGGGAAGAATCAATAGAGGAGGAGAAAGAGACTGGCTGGATTTGTTGGACCTTAAAGACGCGGCTCCCTAAAGTGTACTGCTTTTTTTTAAACCGCGTTAAACAAGGTAATGGTGAGGTACGCCGCGCGTCTCAATCCTAGCCACTTGCTGTGGAAGTAGCGGTCCGTGTCTCGGGCCTCCGGCGCACTGATGTTTTATAATGCACTTTTTGCTACTGGACGCAGGAGAACAGCGGGAATTGTAATAAGCTATGCCTTTTTACTTCAAATCACTCATGGCGGGGCTGTAAGAGCACACTGAGAAAAATACCCACAATCCCCTGGGGCCGGGCGTCCATGGTTTATCAGGTATGTGGAGAGACGTTTAACCCTGATCCACAAAATGGATAACTCATAACTGGCTCTAATTCAATATCAGAATACAAATAGAGAAAGATACGAACTCTGCCGTATAGATCCGAAAAGTGCTGAGTGTCTCTGATCAGAAGAAACCGCTTCAAACCAGACACACAGAGAGAGAGAAAAGTGGCATCAAGATTGTTCTTGAGTGCGACAAATGAGACGGGGACGAATTTGGAAATGCCAGCACGAAAGCCGAGATTAAAAAATGGCTAATAAAAGGGGTTCGGCGGCGAGTGTTGGGGTTTAGAACAGTCCAATTAAAACGGCGCGAGGAGCGGCAGAACAAACGCGGCTCGTCCTGCAGGGTAGCAGCCAATTAAAAGCGTCTGATCAAACGGGCACGGGCTGCGGTGAGATCATCCTCTCTGGCGCTCTGCAGTGCTAACGAGTTCCTGCGCCCAGAGTTTGAAGGAGGAAGGGTCACGGTGCGAACTCTGGAAGTGGAGGATGAGATTGGAGATGAGAAAAGGTGAAGAAAGCGAGACAAACTGCCAAAAAGATTAGAACAACGTCTTCTAATAAGGTGCTGATTTAAGACATTCTTTGAAGGCGGCAACTCAAACAGTGCTCCTGACATTAGCATGTTGCTAAGCTAACAACTCGAAGAAGCGTGTAAATATACTAGGGATGGACTGAAATTTCAGCTACCAAAAATTTTTTTTGGTTCCATTTTCAGTTTCATGACGTTAACTTTTGACGTGCAGAGAAATTCGTAGCCCGACTGCCATCCAATAATGACAAAAGCTACGTGCTTTGTTACTTTTAATATGAAGCAAAGTCTCAAATTTTAAATCCTGACGAGTTTATTTCAAAATTCAAACGAGATACGTCGCTTTGGTGATCGATCAAGCACACTTGAACCGATCATCTTTCTCTTTACTACTAGTTGCAGCATGAAATAAACGTGAATGAACATCAGAAGGTTTGCTGAAAGATACACGACAACTTAGTGTTTCAACCGAGGAAAGACGTCAATAAACGACGTTTTGGTGATCGATCAAGAACACTTGAACCGATCATCTTTCTCTTTACTACTAGTTGCAGCATGAAATAAACGTGAATGAACATCAGAAGGTTTGCTGAAAGATACACGACAACTTAGTCTCAGTGTTTCAACCGAGGAAAGACGTCAATAAACGACGTTTTGGTGATCGATCAAGAACACTTGAACCGATCATCTTTCTCTTTACTACTAGTTGCAGCATGAAATAAACGTGAATGAACATCAGAAGGTTTGCTGAAAGATACACGACAACTTAGTGTTTCAATCGAGGAAAGACGTCAATAAACGTCGTTTTGGTGATCGATTAAGCACACTTGAACCGATCATCTTTCTCTTTACTACTAGTTGCAGCATGAAATAAACGTGAATGAACATCAGAAGGTACGCTGAAAGATACACGACAACTTAGTCTCAGTGTTTCAATCGAGGAAAGACGTCAATAAAAAAGGCTAAACAATGTCACATTAGAAAGCTATTCAATGTCCATAAACCCATTTGTGAGAAACAATACCTCTAGAGAAGAGCATCTTGCTAAATATATCACTGTAATCATTATATTCTTACTTAACCTGTTGAGGTCTTCATTATTTAATGTAAGTTTGAATAAATCTGTCATGAAAACAAGTTATTACAGGTTATTGTTGTTTATATGTTTATATTTCACCAACAAACCGGAGTGGAAACACTTCTGTTGTTAAAAAAACAGATATAAAAACCTTGTGTGCAATTTAACTCAGTTTTAGCTATTTGGGTGTTGATTATTACATAAGTTTGAATATTTAAGAGCATCCTGAATTTTTGGTTTCTCATTTCGGTGCACCCCTAAAATATACATAGCACACACAATTATTAAGTTATGTCGCTATCTTGGATGGACTTTTTTTTCCCACTGAGACTGGCGCAGTGTATTCTGGGATTGACTTATCCACAAAATATATCCCGTACTTCTACTAAAACTAGGCATCATCGCCTAATTTCTGCAAAAGCCTTCACATCTGGAGTTAGCGTATGATGCCATCTAAAAAAGTATAGGGTTTTGGACATGAGCTAATGTTTTGGAAAGGTGGTCTGACACCTTTGGATTTGGGTTGCACGATGCCAAGCGCGTAGCTGTGCGGTCCAGCGTTACCGTTTTGATCTTTTGTTGGCCAGCACCCTGAAGCCAGCACTCTCACAGCGTGACCAGGGGCAAGTTAAGGCCAGACACACCTGAATGTGTAAAGAAGTGTGTGAGCGTCTGACACCTCGAGGGTGTGAGCAGATGGAGAAACCTGGGCTGCTGTTGGTGTTGGACTCTATGAAGTGCTAGCTATGGGTCGGTGGTGAACAAGACTGCCAAGAAGGGCTCAAAGCCAGGGTCAGACTGAAGAGAAAAACACAGAGGCTGCAACAGAAGAAAGCAGAGGAGGGGAAGAAAGGGTTCGACACCCGTAGCGACACAGAGGAGAAGCAGCGACGGGCGCAGGTGCCTTTGCCTTGGTTTTCTCCGAGACTCCTCCAAGGACTCTCAGAGGACTCTGCGACACGGTGGAAAAGCAGATGGCACATCTTAAGCATTCTGCTCACCGCTCTTGTGGGCAGCCAGAAGGCAGCTAAAAACAAACCTAAGCCCCTGGAAAGAGCACCGCCAGATTTACAGCAAAGCCTTTCTGTGTTGTCTCTGCCGCAGGCGGGCGGACACACCCTGAAGACGGCAAGGTGACTGAGTACTTAATGAAGTCACCAGCTTCAGAAGTTGGTCAGGGACAAAATGAAAGAAGAGCTCGCTCGAGAGCAGGATGGTGGGCAGTTTAATTGAATCCGACTGATGTCCATGCAGCCGAGCCGCTCTCCTTTGGGAGTGCATGGACACATGTGTCGGCCTTTGTACGAGTGCATGTGGGGCTCGCTCTTGTGATAAGGCTCGATGTAAATGCGGGCCCACTGCAGATGGTGAAGAGAGAGCGCAGGGGGGGAGCAGCCGTTTTTTTTCCCCCTAGTGCTACCGCCTGTGTTCCTTCCTGAGCCGCACGGGTCTTGCCAAAGCCAGGATTTTCATGTAAAACTGGGCTGCCTACAAAAACCCTCGGCTTGGGTTCGGGCCCAGGAAGAAGCCTGCAAGCTGCCTGCTCCAGCGCTCGGCAATGACAAGGCAGATGGCGCATGGGGAACGAACGCATAACTCAATGGTGAAGACGACAGAGGTTCTGCGACGGATTTAGAGTTTCTGCAACTGTAATATTGGGACACATTCAAGTTAACCAGACAATGCTGGTCAGTTTATGCAAAGGTTCGAGTAGTATTTTTCAACTCCGGTCCTCACCTCTCAGAATGTTCCCTATTCCTCATAATACGAAGCTGATGAGCTGAATCAGGTGTTTTAATTAAGTGACATCTAAAACATTCTTGTAGGGGGATATGTAGTACAGACTTAAAGCGGGAAAATCCAATCCTGTTCCCGGAGGGTCGGCCTCTATCAGCATTCAGCTCCAGGCCTAAATTAAACACACCTGAACCAACTAATCATGTTCCTCAGGATCACTACACCCTCAGAAGACCCGGTCAAAAAGGTACTAAGGGTGTGTTCACACTTGTCATGTTTGGTTTGATTAAAATGAACTCTGGTGCGATTGCTCAGTTAGTGCAGCTCGTTTGAACATGTGAACGCACCATCCGAACTCTGGTGCGGACCGAGACCGCTAAAAAGATGGGTCTCGGCCCGCTTCCAAACGAACTCTGGTGCGGTTCGATTGATATATGAACGCAACACGGACCAAAGACATGTAAACCAACCAAAAACAAGACGTGATGTCACATGATGCGACGCTACGAGTCAGCTGATTTGACGACGCGGGAAGATCGGTGTATCCAAAATGAGTCGAGGGCAAACGTGGAGCAACGAGGAGGTGAAGTTTCTGTTTCTGCATACAACGGAGGAAATCCTGGAGCTGTTCTGAATGTTTTGAACATTTTATGAGCTCTTCGTGAGTTCTCAGCTGGTAAAAATAAAGCATAAAATGATCACGTTTAATCCAGAACACAGCATTGTTTTGAATGTTCGGGAATGAAGCTCCGTTGCAAAATATACGTCATAAAAGCGACCAATCAGGTTGTGACCGTATCCTTATGCATTTGGTTCGGTAACTTAAGGGTCGCTGTTAAAAATGCCAGTGTGAACGCTAAGCGAACCAGGACTATATGTTTTGTTTTTGTTTTTTGGTCCGGTCCAAACGAACCAAACGAACCGAACTACAAGTGTGAACGCACCCTAATATCTACAATACAGGTACAATTCATTAGGGGTACAGCTTTTGTACTTTTTTTTCTGAGAGTGTAGAAACTTCCAGGCAGAGAGAAGCAGAATTGGACACATCTGATGGTCAACACATCTGACTGTACTCTTACCTCTAATGATTGACAGGGTCGCTTGGACACTGTCTTCGCCTTCGCTGTTCTCCGCCACACACTCGTAGACGTTCTCATCCCGAGGCGCCCGGAGAGGCTGGATCCTCAGGACGGCGCCAGCACCTTCGTCAAACTCTATCGTCTATGTGAGAGGGACAAAGAGTGGGAATATTTCATCATGGTAAATGTCATCAATGGTTGCCTGGTGGTTAAAAAGGCCATGAATTCAATCCCAGAACTGGAGCGTTACCGATCCCAAGCGACAGAGCGCAAGGCACTTAATTCCCGGTTGCTCTAGAGGGAACGGTCTTGGTAAATGACACATAACACGGAAAGTTTTGGTGTCTCGCTTCTTCGTTCAACCGTCAACTTCTAACTTGACCCCAACTCTTGAGGTTATCCTTACATTCAGTGCATTCAGATTTAAAAAAAAATGGTTGTACTTCTATTTTAAGCCTCCAAAATATCCTGTAACATGTATATGTTGCTGTGAGCTCAAATTATGCAAGAGAGTTAATTAGGCTCCCGCGGTGCTTTCGCATTTGATGTCATTGTAGCGAAACAGTCGCGCGAATCAATAGGGAATGACAAAGAGGAATGAGGCTCTTTGTAAGCCAGTGGCAAAACTCTCTTCGTGTTTTTTTTTTTTTTGTTGAGTTTTCAAGGCTACGATAATGAGAAGCAGCCCAGTGATGGTACACTGTCCTAAGTGTGTGTAGATCAATATCAAAGCAAAGCCTTCGGGGGAAACGAATTAATTCAAACCCCTCACGAAATGACTTTTAAATGCAACAAAGATGATAATTTGAGCCAGAGTTGAGCGTACCCTTGGGTTTGCGCCAACGAGTCGGAATCGGAACCGCCAACGCGTTTTATTGCCTTTTTTTTTTTTTTTTTTTTGAAGGAAGTTTTTCATCTTTGTTGAATAGTGACAGAGTGGTTAAATGCAGAGCTAGTTTTAATTAAGATACACTAAACATCGATCAAGACACTACAGCTGCCAGCTGTGTTATGACAAAAGAATGCAACAAGCAAGGAAAATAAGACACAGACTAGCTCTGCTAAATACCCACAGAAGCTAAGCTGTGCGCTTCATAAACACTTGAGGACAAACCAAAAACAGCTCCAGATGATTTTATGAGCAATACTACGGGAGTAGTTTTTATTCAACTGGTATGTTTTCCCTTAGCATGCTAAGTCTTACCTCGATGCGTTGAGAGTTCACCCTCTTGCCTTTCTTGTTCCAGGTTACTCGTGGCTTGGGGTCACCTGTGGCTTGGCAAACGAAGGATACGACACCCCCGGAGACGCCGATCATATTTTGAGGTCTTTTTGTAAACTGGGGTGCAGCTAAACAAGAAAAACAAACAAAATATTAGCATTTAGCTTCAAGCCTCATCTCTGTGTAGAATGAAATACTCACTGACTATTTACAATCCTGCCGTCTATCTTTAGGCAAAAATACGCTAAAAGTTACGTAAAATGTTTTAAATGGTACTTTGCTACATTGTTTTCAAGTAACCTCATCATGTTAAATTAGCATGCAACAGTTTTGTACAAAAAAAAAAGCTGTTGCTTGTAGAAAGTCAGTCGAAAATTAATGTATATATTTTGGTTTGATCATGTTTTTTTATTTAATATTTTGTATTTTTTGGGGATTTTAAG
Source organism: Zacco platypus (assembly GCA_038088235.1). Classification (NCBI taxonomy): domain Eukaryota; kingdom Metazoa; phylum Chordata; class Actinopteri; order Cypriniformes; family Xenocyprididae; genus Zacco; species Zacco platypus. The sequence continues at coordinate 46,096,986 of CM076086.1, read as the reverse complement.
GTGCTAAATTATATTTACGCTGTAGTTATAATGTATTAAATCACTTTTTAAGCATAGAACTGAAAATTAACTTAAAATAAACTTTAAAAAAAATTAACTTAAACTGTCAAAAATTTTGCTTTAAAGCACAGGCTTAATTTTGACACTTGCCAAATTATTTCTGAAGTGAAAAAAGTTTTAATTTTTTTTTTACATTTATTGTAATGTAAAAATGCACAAAAATACTATTTAAAATTTTTTATATGAAATATACATTTTCAAAAACACATTTTACTCTAAAACTGCAAGAAAATCATAAATGTAAACAAGTTGTGCTCCAAATTTGAGCTTGATATCTCAAAAAATAAGCTTTCAGTAAGATTTAGTTTGGACGCAGGAAAATTTTTCACTAGATGAAATTCATTTCCAATGCGGTGATTTTTGACCGCGAGGAACAGTGTGACTATTTTTTTTTTTCAGGACCATTTAACCTTTTCGAACCATGTCCATGATTCTTTTTCATGTTCACATAGCAAGTGCCAAAACCTTTAGCAAGTTTCATACCATTCTGATGAAGTAAAAAAAAATCCAAAAAGGAAAAAGGTATTTCATTACAGTTTCATTTTAAATGGGTGGTAATCAGATTACAGTTACATCTGAAAAGTGTTTTAGATTACCAAAGTGATTACTTTGAGTTTTAATGTCATTTAAACAGCGATTGGTGATTCTCTGACTCTGACCGTCTGAAAAAGAGGAGTTAAGTTTCATTAACATTTTAATACTTTTAAGAGGATCATAAAAATGTTGTTATTTTTATTTAGTTCTGTCCTGAACAAGACAAAATGACTGAAATTATCAAAAAATTGCCCAACTGTCAACTGAACTGTCCTGTCATGACCTGATGATCCACGACTGTTTTCATGTTTTGTGAGTCATTTTATAATTCACTCGTCACTGCAACTTTTTCTCACAATTAGTTTTTTTCCCTCACAATTGTGAGTTTGTGTTTCACTATTCTGACTTCTATTTCTCAGAATTGCGAGATTTAAACTCACAATTGAAGTTATAAAGTCAGATTTGGGAGATATAAACTTGCAATACTGACTTTTTTTCTTGCAATTGTGAATTTAGTGTGAGTTTATATCTCATAATTCTGACTTTTCTCAATATTGTGAGTTTATATCTCATAATTCTGACTTTTCTCAATATTGCGAGTTTATATCTCATAATTCTGACTTTTCTCAATATTGTGAGTTTATATCTCATAATTCTGACTTTTCTCAATATTGCGAGTTTATATCTCATAATTCTGACTTTTCTCAATATTGTGAGTTTATATCTCATAATTCTGACTTTTCTCAATATTGCGAGTTTATATCTCATAATTCTGACTTTTCTCAGTATTGTCAGTTTATATCTCATAATTCTGACTTTTCTCAATATTGCGAGTTTATATCTCATAATTCTGACTTTTCTCAATATTGCGAGTTTATATCTCATAATTCTGACTTTTCTCAATATTGCGAGTTTATATCTCATAATTCTGACTTTTCTCAATATTGTCAGTTTATATCTCATAATTCTGACTTTTCTCAATATTGCGAGTTTATATCTCATAATTCTGACTTTTCTCAATATTGCGAGTTTATATCTCATAATTCTGACTTTTCTCAATATTGCGAGTTTATATCTCATAATTCTGACTTTTCTCAATATTGCGAGTTTATATCTCATAATTCTGACTTTTCTCAATATTGCGAGTTTATATCTCATAATTCTGACTTTTCTCAATATTGCGAGTTTATATCTCATAATTCTGACTTTTCTCAATATTGTCAGTTTATATCTCACAATTTTGACTTTTCTCAATATTATGAGTTTATATCTCATAATTCTGACTTTATAACTCACAATTGCAACTTTATATCACACAATTCTGAGGGAAAAAGTCAGAATTGTGAGATAAAAACTCACAATTTCCTTTTTTGTGTTTGTTCCACACTTATTAGTATTCCAAAGTATTCCAAAGTATTTAGATTAAGTTACTAAACTTGAGTAATGTAACGAAATACGTTACAAATGACTTCTTAAAGCATGTATTTTGTAATCTGTAGTGAAACACATTTTAAAAGTGACCTCCCCATCCCTATATATACACCGCAGAAATAGTAAGAGTTGCATGCTGCTATCAAGCTATAAGTGAAGCTAACCCAATTCGTCACGAGGCCAACGTAACAGCAAATCAATTAAATTAAATTACAGAGTAATTGAACACACACCCACATACATGCAATTTAACAGTACTCGAAGTGCATTCGACCATTAAATGGCATGCGAGATGACTAGGACTGAAGTGGGCTAGTGACCTGTTCTGCTGCGATAGAAACGTCGGAGAGAAACCGGTGCAAATGGAAAGCCGGTAATTACACACAGACAATGCGCACGTCGACGCCATCGTGAATAATTTATTCGCCAATGTATAATAAAGCACCTGCGATTCTGCCATGACTCGAACGCCCCTCGTCAGGTGAAGCATCCGAAACCCCATCCACGTTTTCGACAGCTAATGACATCCCGATCATCCTGCCTTCCTGTCAACTTCCTGTTGAGACCAGCGGCTGTCATTCTGTCTACCATTACTGCTTGTTCTTTGTGCATTACGCTAGTTTTTTTTTGGGGGGAAATAAAACCTGTGATTTTTTTCTCCATCAGAACCCAGCACAGTTTGTTCTCGGCTCATCAAATTACCATGCCGTGTACCTCGACTCTTCTCGGCGGGCCTCCGCTTTTTTTCCCCTCTCCACGGGGCAGTAGGTCAAGCTTGACACAACAAGACATGAGAAGAGGCTCTCTAGGGGAACGTGCTAAAATCCAGAAAGCGTACAGATACGAGGAGATGATCAAACGGTCAGGCAAGCACGGCAAATTAATTATTAACCGCCCGTGGGCAGGCAGGCGAGCCCCCGAATCTCCGGCTGCGGATAAACACACTTGAAGCGTTGAAGTTCCAGAGAGCGGAGAAGATGATGCCCGAGGTCTTTCTGTTTCATTCCCAAGTTAAGAAAGCCAAACTTGCTGAGCACAAACACCGATTTAGTCAGTGCGACTCGTAATTATTCGGTCGAGCGTCAGAAAAAGCAGCCGTGAGTGACGGACTGACTAGTTGAACCTCTGCGCCTGTGCTGCCCGAGGTCACACGTCCCCGCCGGCCGCGTATCGACGCTTTACCCGTGAGCGGCCGCATGTGACGGAGTCCGTTATGGATTTTCTGACAGCCGCGTCTGACGAGAGCTCGTGAGCGTAATAGAGAAGCTTTGACACGCCGCTTCACCAGACAAAGAGGATCACTCGCACAATTAACCTTTCCACTCGCCGAGACTCACTTCTGTTTACAGTACACTTAATGGAGAAACAATACCGACGTACAAACAAAGCGCAGATCACAAACGGTGATTTGCATACGTTATTTTCATGTCTTCATCTCCTTTCTCTCTTGAGTTGCAGAAACGCCTCCATTTGGAGACTCTACTGTAATGGGGTGACTAACACCATAATCGACGGAGAGGGAAAAAAACCAGCTCCATTATGCTGAGAATTGGAAAAATGCTGCCGCAAAAAACATGGCAGCCCATCAGGGGCGTTTTAGGGAAGGGGAGAGAGCATCACTTGCCGCCCGTGTTGTTTAAAATAGCCACCTTTCAACCGCTGATTGAGGCTTATCTGAAAGGGTAAAAAGGCACATTTCGGTATCATACGTACTTTACCTCTGAAAAAAGGCAATTACGGGGATCCCAGTGCCGGATAATGTCCTAAGTGGCTGTAATTTGAGGAATCAGTGTGGCATGTTTCGGCCTAAACATCTGTAATGTTTTGACTCTACATACAAGTCAAGCACCTGCTTTTATAATGACAAGACCAACATCATGGAAAGTGCGTTTGCTGGAATCCTAGATGATCTTTAAACGACGAGTTCTTGTAGACTTTTCCGTCATTTCTTGAGATTCCCATCATTGGTCACTCTATTCTTGTAAAAGAGCAGCGTGAACGTCCGTCAAAATATCTCCTTTTGCACTCTACTCTGGAATGACAAGATTTTACGGTCAAAAAGCTACCGATAAAAACCATGGTGTTGTCCACTGACTAACATTTGCTACAATCATGGACACGAACGAGGTTCCTGTGGTCGTTTTCAGGTTCATAGTGACCCCAAAATGACAAAAGATTTCTTGTAGATTTAACTGAAAATCTCTGTCAAGTCAACATCAAACATCATGGAAGTGTGTTTGCTGTAATCCTAGATGATCTTTAGATTCACAGCAACCGCATAAAAGACAAATTTTCCGTCCTTTCTTGAGATTCCCATCATTGGTCACTCTATTCTTGTAAAAGAGCAGCGTGAACGTCCGTCAAAATATCTCCTTTTGCACTCTACAGAGAAAAAATAGTCGGTTTTGGAACGACATGATATTATGATCAAATAAATAAAAACCAATGTGTTGTCCACTAACATTTGTTACAATCATGGACACGAACGAGGTCCCTGTGGTCATTTTCAGGTTCCCAAAATGACAAAAGATTTCTTGGAGATTTAACTGAAAATCTCTGTGATGACAAATCAAGCACCTGCTTTTATAATGACAAAACCGGGGTTTGACGCCAACATCATGTTTGCTGTAATCCTAGATGATCTTTAGATTCACAGCAACCGCATAAAAGACAAATTTTCCGTCCTTTCTTGAGATTCCCATCATTGGTCACTCTATTCTTGTAAAAGAGCAGCGTGAACGTCCGTCAAAAATCTCCTTTTGCACTCTACTCTGGAACGACATGATTTTACGGTCAAAAAGCTACCGATAAAAACCAATGTGTTGTCCACTGACATACATTTGCTACAATCATGGACGCGAACGAGGTCCCTGTGGTCATTTTCAGGTTCATAGTGACCCCAAAATGACAAAAGATTTCTTGTAGATTTAACTGAAAATCTCTGTGATGACAAATCAAGCACCTGCTTTTATAATGACAAGACCAACATCATGGAAGTGTGTTTGCTGGAATCCTAGATGATCTTTAAACGACGAGTTCTTGTAGACTTTTCCGTCCTTTCTTGAGATTCCCATCATTGGTCACTCTATTCTTGTAAAAGAGCAGCGTGAATGTCCGTCAAAATATCTCCTTTTGCACTCTACTCTGTAACGATGTGATTTTACGGTCAAAAAGCTACCGATAAAAACCAGGGTGTTGTCCACTGACATTTGCTACAATCAAATGATAAAAGATTTCTTGTAGATTTAACTGAAAATCTCTGTGATGACAAGTTAAGCACATGCTTTTATAATGACAAAACCGGGGTTTGACGCCAACATCATGTTTGCTCTAATCCTACATGATCTTTAGATTCACAGCAACCCCAAAAAAGACAAATTTTCCGTCCTTTCTTGAGATTCCCATCATTGGTCACTCCATTCTTGTAAAAGAGCAGCGTGAACGTCCATCAAAATATCTCCTTTTGCACTCTACAGAGAAAAAATAGTCGGTTTTGGAACGACATGATATTATGATCAAATAAATAAAAACCAATGTGTTGTCCACTAACATTTGCTACAATCATGGACACGAACGAGGTCCCTGCGGTCGTTTTCAGGTTCATAGCGACCCCAAAATGACAAAAGATTTCTTGTGGAAATCTCTGTGATGACAAATCGAGTGAAACTAGAAGAGAGGGAGTCGTGGCGAGCGACTGGAGAGGAAGACGACCGCCGCAGGTTTAGCTTCGCCTGCTTGAACGCGGAGATTTGTGGCTGTGTGCTCGACTGACTTCAGCCCGACCGTGGTTCAATTGGACTCTCGCTTTCGCTCTCCGGCCACATGAAACCAACATGCCTATCGGTCAACAGATCTGACTTCAGACATCACTATGGAAACACGACTCGGGCGTCTCCCACTAGCAGCGCTGCTGCGAAGGCTTCATCTGAAGATGCGGGAGACTAACAGTCCCAACCAGGACGGCATGTGGAGGAACGATAAAAGAAAGGAAGGGATAAAAATCACGATATAAATATCTGGTTATATGGCGTAATGCAGAGCATTACTCAGAAACGCAGTTGAGGAGCATCTGTGAGCAACTGAGTGGACTCAAAAATGATTTATAAACAGATGGCAGGAAAGGTCAAATGTGGTTTTTGTGCAGATGTTTTTGTGAGGTCAACATTAACCATAATTGGGTCATTTGGGTCTTATACAGCCCAGCATGACAGCGGCGTTTGGGACTGACACACTGGTTTCTGTTAGATAATGTCTTAAACATTGAAATAAAATGAAATGAAATAAAATAAAATAAAATAAAATAAAATAAAATAAAATAAAATAAAATAAAATAATGGCATTAATGTCTCATGCACTGTTTTTTTTAGTAATATTAAAAAAGTAATATTTAATAAATAAATTCTAATAATAATTCCAATAATAAAAAAAATTGAAAACAACTGATATCTCTGAATTGAGATCTGCACAGGCTTCTTTAATACAATGACTTTTTTAAAATAAAATAACCGGTATATTTGAAATAATCAGTTCTTGAAAAGTAATATTAAAAAAAATGCAAAAATTTTTTTAATTCTAATAATAATTCTAATAATAAAAACAATTGAGATCTGCACCAGTTTCTTTAATACCATGACTTGTCAGTTGTAAAATAAAATAAAATAAAATAATGGCATTAATGTCTCATGCACTGTTTTTTTAGTAATATTAAAAAAGTAATATTTAATAAATAAATTCTAATAATAATTTTAATAATAAAAAAAAATTGAAAACAACTGATATCTCTGAATTGAGATCTGCACAGGCTGCTTTAATACAATGACTTTTTAAAATAAAATAAAATAAAATAAAATAAAATAAAATAAAATAAAAGGCATGTGTCTCTCATGCACCGCTTTATTCAATACAATGAGTTCAGTCTTAAAGTAATATTAAAAATAATCATAAATAATTCTAATAATAAAAACAATTGAGATCTGCACAGGTTTCTTTGATACAATGACTTTCAGTTTGTAAACAAACAAAGAAACAAACAAATAAATAAATATATTAAACATCTCAATTATGGAATGAGATTTACTGGCACACTAATGGCGACTTTTGTGCATCTCTTATTTTTAATCTGCATGTCAAAAATTATCTCGTATATCTATTTTGTTTTTCTCAAAAAAAAAAAGGAGGAAACAGGACTTTAATGAACAAGGGCTCATACAAGCCATCAACAACAGGAAGTCGCTTGTTTCGCCCCGCTGTGCTTGTTCTTCCCACAATTCTCCTGTCATATTACCACAATTACCGCTGATTATGATACTTCAAGCCGACCCCAAAGAGCCGCTTTTTTCCTGGAGAAGTCTGGATAAGAAAATCTTTAGCAGGTGTGGGGTGAGTAAGTCAAAGTCTACCGAGAGCTTTAAGAAATTAACTTTAACAATAAGGCCAATTTTGCAACAGCCAGCCACTGAGACGAGGAGGAAATTGCAACAATCTAATGTGATTTGCAGCGTCCTCCGGCGATTGGTACTTGTTGACAGGCCTCGTAAAAACGGACACCTGCAATCGCTCGAGGGTTAAACTCCTCGGAGTGGACGGCACGGGCCGTGGGAATCTCACATCACGATAAAAAACACAGATATGACGCAGGATATCTGCTAAAACCCAAATACTGCTGAATAAAGTGCCTCACCAGCCAAGCAAAGACAACACAAACAACATCATTACGTTTGAATTCAACGGCTGACCGCTTTTAATTGTAGCCGTGACATCAATTATGCAAATGAGAACAATAAACAAACCAAAACGACTGGGTTCTGATCGAAAACACACACGAAATCATCATCAGTTCATGTAATACTGTCAAAGGCCTGTTTATTCCTTCTCTCAGAGCGGATAGACACGCAAACAAGCACCAAATTTGCTCGCAAACTGATCCCGCAGCCACACAGAGAGTCTTTTCAATCTATGGACTCTGATGGGACTCGGGTAAAGAGCTCAGCTGGTGATGCAGGATCACGAAGGTGACATGCAATAATCATTTTTGACATTCAGCAAATCCAAGCCGGCTAATCTGCTTCATGATTAATCTGGGTTGTGTGTGTGTGTGTGTGTGTGTCTATATATGCAGCAGGTGGAGGTGACATGATCCACGGGGCGCCATCTGCTGGTCACGACGACTAGGGGAGGATTTTAAAAGAGATAAAAAAATGCTGACAATGACACACCCTGATGTCGTCTGAGACGTTCTGCTTTGTGGAAGATGTTTTGATGGATGTTCAAGCTGCTCCAAAAAAGAGCCATAATGTCTAGTCCAAACCGTTTGTGCACTATATTCCAAGTCTCCTGAAGTTGTGTGTTAAGATTTGCATGAGAAACAGACAGAAATTCCTTCGAATTGACCCTTCACTGTTTGATTGACAGGCGATCTGACCAATCATAGCCCCAAATCCGCCATTTTGTCCGTCAAAGCGGTCAGGGGAGTTAGTAGATTAACGTTGGTGAACTTGAATCACGTCTTGAAACAACATTCCTTCTGATGTTCATTCATGTTTATTTGATGCTATAAATGAACTAGTATGAAGAGATGATCGCTTCACGAGGAGCTACAGCGATCTGTCACCACACATTAAACACACACTAGACAGCGTCCGCGTCTCTAATGAAGAAATGTAAGTTCTTTCCATTGTAAAACTGAAATATAATGTGCTTGTGCATTCAAACTTCACACAACTTAGTTGTATTTTATTGTCCAGCCTTTGGCCAATCGCATATGGCACGAAGTTTTGTTTATATATTGCTCGAGTTGCCTTCGATGTCAACAAAATGGAAGCAGTTTAAAGGCATAGTGACCATCTGGTCGTCATTATAGGACACTGGAGGAAACTATTTCACATACGAGGTGATTTGCCATGTCCTGAGCTTGACATTCCTTGGTCAAAACTGCTGGAAAAGAGCGACATTCGTCAAAACGTCATGAGTTTGACAAGATCTGAAGTTTCACGATATATCTGAGTGCAAAACACGTTCTTTCTGTTGTAAATCTGAAATCTCATTTGTACTTCTGCCACTGGTGTCCAACTTGTAGAGCCAACATTTTACTTACGACGTAAACGCACTTGGAATACACTGCAAGTTTTCCCGTGTTTCTTTGTTGTGGTTTGTTGAGCTTGACATGCCTTAGTCACAATTCTTGGAAACATTGATTGAAATATTTCTTTTGGCGATCTACGAAAGCAAAAGTCGTGGGTTTGGAGCGACATGCGAGTGAGTAAACGATGACTGAACGCTTCACACATTCAAACCCATTCAGAAATCTGCACCATTCGCATCCAACTCGGAGCATCAAGGTTATTTTTTAAAGCAAACGATATAATAAAGTATGAGAACTTTGAGAACTTCACCTGCAAAGACTTGGAATACATTGCACAAGTCATATGGAAAAATGTGTCTGTGCTTTTTTAGTTGTTTCTTGAGCTTGACATGCCTTAGTCACAATTGTTGGAAAAGAGCGGCATGTGCATTCGTCGAAACGTCTCCTTTGGTACTTTATGAAAGAAAAGGTGGAAAATGATGACAGGATTTTAACCCTTCTAGTCTGAAATAAAGTTAAGCTTTAATGAAGTAAACTTCAACATATTTTGCCTGCAAAGCTTTTACTGTGGTTTTCTTGTAGTTTCTTGAGCCACAACTGTTGGAAAAGAGCAGCATGAACACTCATCGAAACGTCTCCTTTGGTACTTTATGAAAGAAAAGGTCATGGGTTTAGAACGACATGAGAGGGAGTAAATGACGACAGGATTTTAACCCTTCTAGTCCGAAATATGATTTGTATTTTCAAATTTAACACTTGCAAAGCTTTTACTGTAGTTTTCTTGTAGTTTCTTGAGCCACAACTGTTGGAAAAGAGCAGCATGAACACTCATCGAAACGTCTCCTTTGGTACTTTATGAAAGAAAAGGTGGAAAATGATGACAGGATTTTAACCCTTCTAGTCTGAAATAAAGTTAAGCTTTAATGAAGTAAACTTCAACATATTTTGCCTGCAAAGCTTTTACTGTGGTTTTCTTGTAGTTTTTTGAGCCACAACTGTTGGAAAAGAGCAGCACGAACACTCATCGAAACGTCTCCTTTGGGGCTCTACGAAATAACGTCACGAGGGTGAGTCAACGATGATGGGATTTCTTTTTCGGCAAACTATTCCTTTAACAAGCAAACTGAAAGAACCTCGGCGTGATCCACAGATGCTGCCTCGAGCGATGAAAATCAGAGATTTACTTGAGCAATCGAGCGGTGTTGGGGAGGTTAAACCGCGGCACTGTACGAGGCAGGTAATGAGGGACATTCGGGCGTTTTAGCTGATAACTTTAAAGAGACAAGGCGAAGGGGGGGGTTACTTTCCCCTCAGGGGACTGAAATCTCTCACTTGGAAGCTTCAAAGGGAAAATAAATTATTGAAATCGCTCTCGTCACTTTCTGCCCGAGTCAATCAAAGCGGAGGAGAGCTGGCAAGGGCGCAGGCTGCATGCGGACACTTAAGGAGATTGCTAAGCGCCACGGCGGTCCGTGGCACGCCGTTTCCCGAAATATCACGACGTAGTGAGCATCGTTGTGAGGAACGACAACAAATAAGCCTCTGGCGGGATTCCTAATATAGCGACGGCCACAGGAAATTATTGTAGAGCATAAACACTCGAAATGAAAGAATAACACGAGCCTGCGCTACTGAGCGATGGTATTCTGAGGGAGCAGAAACACAAAGTGATCTTTATGGACCACAGCATTGTGCAGATTGCGGTGTACAGTTTCGACACGGGGTATTTTGGGCTGGTCAGCGCGGCGCTGGACAGGGTGTCTGGACGCTGGAGGCTTTTCAGGGGGGTGAGAGGTTCAGATTGGGTGTTGTGTGGTCAGACGGAGGCACACCCAAGCTGAACAGACTGTTTTTAGAGCTCCTGTGGAGGATTGTGGGAAAACGGACCCCCATCTGACGCCTCATCCCGGATTGAAGGATAGAGACTAAACAGCAGGTTCATATAATGCTAACACACACGCTGTGCACTAAAACTGTTTCTCGTGATCATATATTCACTGCACGGCCCAAAAAATGTCGCTGTTTGGATTTAAATAAGCTCGTATGACTGGATCATAATTGTAGTGATTATGTTTCTGTAACATACATGTTTGGCAACCGTTCTTCTAACCCAAATTGATGGAATGTGTAGCTTTTCATTTCTTAAACAACCATGCAGCCATATGAAAAAGTCAAGATTCATCAGGCTCAGCCTGTGTAAGAAAGGTTCATTTTCACACATGAATATCCAGATCTTAAACTCATTAAAAGTCTCTGGGATGTGCTGGAGGAGACCAAAAATTGACGAACCTCTCGATGGAAATGAATGTTGTGACGTTCAACCGAATCACTTTTTTGTCAATACAAGAGTCGAGGACTCTGTAAAGTCTCCTCCAGCACATCCCAAACTTTCAATTGCGATTTTTTTCCGATTAATTCGAATGTTTTGCCTCAATTTTATTATTTTTAAATCACAGACATAACAATACACCAATGATAACCGTTGAGAGAAGAAAATGATCCGACCGCCGTGTGACGTAGAAAACATCGCTAGTCTATAAGCGGCTGTTCATTCAGAAATACGTTAACACGGGCAGTGTAACGGGGAAAAAAAAGCAAAGTTATTAAACGCGAGTTGAACTTTGTTAACTTGACCGCCTGCAAAAGACAAACATAAAAGCAATAGGAAAAACAGTGCAACCTGTACAGAACTACTACTGTATCTCAATATTTCATGTTCGCATGATAGTGACCGGCTGAAATGTGCTGTTATTTTCTGTTTTTACAAACCATTTGCTGGTAATAATAGCCAAAAAGTTCAGCAATAAATAACATCAGAATTTGACACGTCACCGGCAGTTTGATTGACAGGCGATCTGACCAATCATAACCCCGAATCCGCCATTTTGTCCGTCAAAGCGGTCAGGGGAGTTAGTAGATTAACGTTGGTGAACTTGAATCACGTCTTGAAACAACATTCCTTCTGATGTTCATTCATGTTTATTTGATGCTATAAATGAACTAGTATGAAGAGATGATCGCTTCACGAGGAGCTACAGCGATCTGTCACCACACATTAAACACACACTAGACGCTATTTATTGATTCAACTTCTTTAAAACATTACAATATTTGAAATATGAAACTGTTTCATGTATTTTTCACTGCGTGAGAACATGATGTGTGGCGTGAGAGCTGCATAGCAACAGTAACTAAAGGGGGCGGGGCTTTGCGAAAAGTCAACAGGCTAATAAATATTTAGTATTTTTCTGTTAGATTATGTCGGAATATATGGGATTTAAAATAAGTTTTGCCTTCATATTTCGTGCATATTTTCTGCAAAGATATTTAACAAATAAGTTTTACATGTTGATCACTTCAGGTGTGAGCACTTGGAATTGAACTTTAACCAGAATGATACTTGAATCATATTGTAGTTACGTTTTTAAGATGACTGGTTAAACATAAAAAATTTGTGCTCCCTCTCAACCAATCCGAGCCTCATGAATCTTGACTTTGTCATCCAACATGGTTGTTTAAGACATGCAAAGCTACACACTCCATCAATTAGGTTTAGAAGAACTGTTGCCAAACATATAACATCCTAGAAATATAATAATCGCATTTGCCTATTAAAATCCAAACAGCGATTTTGCAGTGTATATATATAGTAAGGATAGAGACTCTGTATCCAAATGTCCCCATAATGTAGGTAAAACCAGTATATCTTGACATTGTGGGGACATTTTGTTGGTCCCTTTTTGGAAATGTAAAACAGCAGAACATTTTGTGTGATGGGTAGGTTTAGGGGTAGGGGTAGTGTAGGAGGACAGAAAGTACAGTTTGTACAGTATAAAAGCCATTACGCCTATGGAATGTCCCCATAAAGCATGAAAACACAACGTGTGTGTGTGTGTGTGTGTGTAAGCTAATCGTGTAAATGTAAAGCCGCTGGACATTCTGCACACACACACACACAAACAAGCCCCCAGCTTTATTACCACAGGCCAGATTTATTCACAGCCCTTTTTTCTTTTTGATTAAAAACGTCTCCTCCACATGTTGATTTATGAGCGCGAGAGCGAGCGCGAGGGAGGCGGTGAGGATGACATCATGCAGTTGGCAACCTCTCGCAGAGGTGACATCCACTCGCTTTGTGAGTGTGCGCGTCTAAATGAAAGCCCGTGTGCGGCGCAGCTGTACGACCACAAGTCCACCTGCATGACGTGTGTGGGCCGCACCTTCAAAACGGGCGCTTATTAGACCGCAACCCAATTTATATCCGCAATTGAGAGCGAAATGAGATATTAGCAAAAAAAAAAACTAAAAAAATTGATTAACCAGTGTTTGAAACTTCACAAATTAGTGTCTCCAACACTGGAAATGACACAAGAACAATAACAAAATGTCCCCCGTTCAGCCGGCTGCGCCGTACGACAGCCTGTCAAGACAGTAATTAGCGATCAGAGCCTGCGAGAGTACAGCAGATGACATCGCAGCCAATCAGACGGCGCCGTGCGGAGGGTTTCGGTGGCCGGGGGGGTTTGAGGGGGGATGGAGTGATTAGAGCTCTGGGACGATGTGCACTGCCTAGTAAACATCTGAATCACAGCGGTCCACACACAGACACGCGCGACGAGCGATTTTGAGGGTGTCACGATTAAAAAACAGACGGATAGCGAGAGATTTTATACCCTACGGTCAGAAGAAGGAACGCGCCGCATATCAAAGAAAACAAAAACACACAAATGTGTCTTGTTAATGTCTCAACTGTTGCTCACAGACCGCATTGAGCACAAAAAAAAGGGCTGAAGGCTAAAGAAGAGCTCCCAACAACATCTCAAACCCTGAACAGATGTCAATATTAACTCCACTTTCGTTTTTTAGCTCAACTATGGGCTTTTTTTATTTACCCAAAATGCACTCCACAAAAGTGCCTTGCCTCTAGTTTGGTTTTAAGCGTCTTTGCTTTCTAAAACGCATAATTATGAAGTTATTTGTGTTAAACAAGCTTGAGTTTAATCTCAACCTCGAGATTAACTGTTAACGTTGGGTGAGAAACATACTTTATGCAAGTATATGAATGCAAAAAAAGGCAAAATTTTTTGTGTGTCCTAATCTTTTTAACTAATGTTGGAGAAAATCCATAATGTTTTGCTACGACTGCTTTCTTATAAATGTGAACCTGAATCCAGGATAATCCTACAGGCCGATTAATCAACTAGACGTACAAGCAGTCGACCAACGAGTGATAGTTTTGCTCACCCTCATCGCATACAAAGCGAAGGCATCAGATGCGTTACCTTCTTTTCTGGGCCACCCTACGAAACCAACAAATAAGAGAACAGAACAATGTCGGCACACAAAGACGCGGCGTATCTGACAGCGCCCCATTCTCACATTATCTCTCAGGCGGCGCTTGAATTACACCTATTTTAGGCTTGAAAGCAGCAGGGGGAGGCTTTACCTCCGCTTTCATCCCGCGCTCGCCCCTCTTTACTTCACTTGACTCTTTGTTTTGTTTCCCTAATGCGTCTCTAAACCCATCTTAGGGGAGAAATGGTGCAGAACAAATCCTGACTTCGAGCCTTGGAAATTAAAAGACAGCGCAGGCCCCGATCCGTCTGATGAAGAGATATAAACAGGAAAAGAGAGACGAAATAATCCGATAAACAGTGATATCGCGCTTCACGTCTCTACGTGTACGGGGAGATCCTTAAACCCACCGGCGTTTCGCTTTCCCCCGCCCTTTATGAAACAGCGAATGTGAGAAACGATACACTTTTTAAAAAACTAGTCAGTGAACAACTAGTTAATCGGTTGACGTGAAAAACAACTTTTCTGCCATTTCTTGAACGACTCGCACCTGTTGATCATTGTTATCCATCCATAAAGTTAAGCAAAGCTTGAGTTTAGTTTTAACCGTAAAGAAAGTTGTAAACAAAAGGCCAGAAACATATGCGATGCAAAAAAAAAGCCAAATTTCTTAAATGACTTATTGCACAGATAGTCAAAAGTTTAACCTTGAAATTTGTCAAAAACATAAAGCAAGAAACAAACTTACTAAGCAAGTAAATAAACGCAAAAAATAGCCACATTTTTTAATCGACTAGCAGGTTATTGGATGGTTAGCCAACCATCGTGAACCATCCATAATGTTAAGTAAAGATTGAGTTTAGTCATAAAAAACTAAATCCAGGACTATGATGTTGACTCAAAATGGCCGCCCTCAAACACTAAATCGGTCGGAAGTGGGCCTGCAATGGCACTACATCGATGTTGACCCAAAATGGCCGCCCTCAAACACTAAATCTGTCGGAAGTGGGCCCGCAATGACACTACATCGATGTTGACTCAAAATGGCCGCCCTCAACCACTAAATCTGTCGGAAGTGGGCCCGCAATGGCACTACATCGATGTTGACCCAAAATGGCCACCCTCAACCACTAAATCTGTCGGAAGTGGGCCCGCAATGGTACTACATCGATGCTGACCCAAAATGGCCGCCCTCAACCACTAAATCTGTCGGAAGTGGGCCTGCAATGG
Organism: Zacco platypus; assembly: GCA_038088235.1. Classification (NCBI taxonomy): domain Eukaryota; kingdom Metazoa; phylum Chordata; class Actinopteri; order Cypriniformes; family Xenocyprididae; genus Zacco; species Zacco platypus. The sequence goes on along the minus strand of CM076086.1, from coordinate 46,081,355 downwards.
TACTACATCAATGCTGACCCAAAATGGCCACCCTCAACCACTAAATCTGTCGGAAGTGGGCCCGCAATGGTACTACATCGATGCTGACCCAAAATGGCCGCCCTCAACCACTAAATCTGTCGGAAGTGGGCCTGCAATGGTACTACATCGATGCTGACCCAAAATGGCCGCCCTCAACCACTAAATCTGTCGGAAGTGGGCCTGCAATGGTACTACATCGATGCTGACCCAAAATGGCCGCCCTCAAACACTAAATCTGTCGGAAGTGGGCCTGCAATGGCACTACATCGATGCTGACCCAAAATGGCCGCCCTCAAACACTAAATCTGTCGGAAGTGGGCCTGCAATGGCACTACATCGATGTTGACTCAAAATGGCCGCCCTCAACCACTGGATTTGCCAATACTGGACCTGCAATGGCACTACATTACACAACCAATTACTTAACATTTGCATGGAACTTATTCTTAATTCTTGGTGCAAAATGATAATACTTATCGACTTTTAAGACACTTGAGTCTCCAACTTGACTTTTAAGCTCGAGCTTCATCTTAGTTTGCTTACATAAGGCCAAGGAGCCGGTGAGCAGCGGAGACAGCAGCAGGGCGCTCAGGGAGAGCAGGATGGGCAGGTGGCCGGCTGGCATCATGTCGCAGATGACCTTTGACCTGGCTGGAGAGCCGCAGCCCCACAGGCTGGAGATGAGGAGTCGGCACACTGGACGTTTGGCACTCTGGAGGAAACAAAACACAAGAACGCTGATGAGTAATGGCGTTCACTGACAGACGAGATAAACACCAGTATGTTAACATAGTTTCACCAGCCAACCATCAAGTCCATTCACACACTTTACCAGAGCTTGTTCACAGACTCTCAATTGCAGTTTTACACAACTCATAATTAGTCAGGCATTATCGCTGGATCTCGTCATTATTTACTTATCCGCCCATCTTGTAATTACCAAGACACTCATCAATATTTCAGACGGCGTCTCTTTGTTTTAGCCAAATTGCGATTAATCCCCCCGTCACCGCTCTCTGCCTCGGGAGTCGACTTGCGGGTGCTGTGCTTCTCACACAGGCGGGGCGGAAACCCAGCGAACGTGCTTGTACACCATTTAATTAAAGATGGCAAGAACATCAGATGGCAAGATGGCAAGAGACGCGCAAACACGTGTAGTTGCTTTCAGAAGCACTCGCTCACTTTGAGAATGAAAGAGATGTTGACATGAATCACTGAGACTCTAAAGAGTGACTGTGTCTTCTGTAGACGAACCTCCAGGCCCGTGTGACTCAATAAGAGTGTTCAAACCAGTCTAAGCTGGCACCTTTTTTAAATTGTACCCTGGGGATCTGGTGCAGGACCAAGAGTGGAAGTCGAGGAACCAACAAATGGCCAATATTAAATAAATAAATAAATAAATAAATTAGAAAGAAAACACCACGACCACTAAATACTACACAAATTAATTTTAAATATAATAAATAATTATCTGAAAAATATTTTAAAATGTATTTTAAAAGATTAAATAAAGTGAGTTTTAAAAAAGTATGGATTAATAATAATAATAATAATAATAATATCATGGACACGGTACTGACACATTGTGCATTTTTACTAAAAAAAAATAATATTTTTTATAATATTGTATAAAATATTATACATCTAAGAAATGAACTGAAATGTCTAAATAAATTAGACATAAAATACGAAAAATACTAAATTCTCTAAGTGAATTTAGGCATCATAACATTATAATGTACAATATGAAAAAAATAAGATTGGTTAAAGATTAGTTAAAAGTGTTAAGAACTTTAAATATTATAAAATAGATATTTTAAATGTGTTTAAGTGAGTGTTAGAATATTTCATGCAATTATTTAGCATAATGAAATAAACAATTTCGACAGAAAAATTTAATTTTTTTTTTTAATCATCCGAAAACCAATATGATCACCGACATGATACATAGTGCATTCCTAATAAAAAATAAATATTAATAATTTTTCTTATAATAGGGTATAAAATACTATTATAATAATACTATTTGAAATGTTATAATAATACTTTTATATACAATTTATTTAAAGTAAAAAAAATTATACTAACTGTATTATGGGATTTCCCAAAAAATATAAAGTGTCAAAAGTCACCAAAAAGCCAAGATCTCGGCTGTGGGTGCGACCTAACGCACGGCAACGGGACGCTTGTTCTTTTCCCCAGAGGCACGTGAGACACTTCAAACTTCAATAATAAGTCCTTTGTGTCTTCAACACAATAACACAGTCATCACATACACACGCCGTGTCAGTCTGCACCGCTATTTGTGCAGCGTGTTACGTTTCCAGAGAGCCTGGAAGTCATCATGTGCGAGTGAGGGCCTAGTGACAGCTGGCTTGTCAGCTTGGGGTTTCCTGTCAACCTGCATGGCGACACTTGAAATTCCGCTCCACATAAACAATTGAAAGAGTCAGTCGAGGGATTCGACTCCGGAGTGCCGCAACCAGAAGGCCAAAGCGGGCACGGCATACCCAGACAGAGAGGAGGAATATGTCCGTGCTGATTTACGACACACCCCTACGCTCCGACTCCTAAAGCAGATCCTATTCACCATGTCTGGAACTTTTTAAGTTTCATCGCAATAAGACATGAAAAAGAAAATGGATCCGTATGGACCTCCCATATTCAGAACATGATGAATCAACCTTGTTAGAAACTGCTAATAAATGCGACCCTAGTTACTCACAACAGAATATAGGCGCTCCTCGAACTGAACGCTCTCAATTCATGTCTCCTACCTTGGCTGGCCCTCAAAGGCTGGGAAAAGAGGTGCATTTCAACCACACCATCATGCAATATGCACAAAGACCTGTGTGTATGAATAATTGAGCCGTACGGAGAGGCGAACGTTGTGGACTTGCACAGAATCACTATAAACTTTTGCGTCACGCCATTGTGTTATGGCATTCGCTAACAAAACGGAAATGCGCTGCACGTATCGGATCGAGACGCACTTGGTACGAACTGTTCTGGTGCAAAACTCGACACCTCTGTATTGTGAACGTGCAAATAATCCAGGATTTTATGAACATGCCATTATGAGCCAAAGAGATGCATTGCCTGAAGAAAACAGACAGTCAGTCGAGGGTCTCTCGAGACATGCATTTATGCGCCTCCCGGTCCAATATCTCCCCATCACTACCTCCGGCCAATATGCTGTATGATTGTGTGTTTTCTTTTTAAATGGAGAGCACCAGCAGTCAGATGTAATCAGGGCTGCGCTCATGACTGGCTGGCTTCCCAATCCTGCACGTTTCCATGCATTATTAATGCTATCATGTTGGATTCAGCACTGAAACGGGGAGATACGACGACAGACAGAAAAGAAAAGAGAGAGAAAGATCTGGCATTTGAAACTATCAAACTGGGGTACCAGAAAAGATGCCTGCCCTGCGGTTGCAGAAATATTAGGCGTGTTAAAATGCAGCAAGCGCATCTACGTTCTAGCACACAAATATCAAAACATCTCCTAAAGAGAGTCGTAAACACTTGGACCGTCCGAGTACAAGCCATAGCTGCGGAGGGTGCATGCCGCATTAAATGCGTTCGCATTAACGTGAGTGATGATTATGAAATCCGCAGTGCTGTTTATCCTCCCGGGAAATGCAGATAGAGAGACAGGGTTTATGTGCATGTACATGAAGTATGCAAAAATCTAGTAGCAGGGCACGTCGACGAACAATCGTGCTTGGAAAAGAAACAGATGCAGCTGTGTAACGACTGGGAGGACGACAGTGTGTGATTTTTAAAGCTTGATAATCAGAGGACGGAGCTAGATTGGAGTCCCCAGCGAGTCTGTGTGAGGGAAATGGAAGGAAGAAACCATGGCGAACGTCCAATTAAAACTCCCAATTAAGCGCTCCAGAGAGCGTTCCTCAATATAGAGATCAAACCACTGATAGAGGCTCAACCGAGCGTGCTTGCAAAGACATCGTGCTACAACTTGTCTGCCACCTCTTTTAGTCACCCTTGACTCAAAAGGAACAAGATATCATAGGCGACACTATCCGGAAATTTTGAAACCAACCAATGCCAACGAAGGAAGATTTATTTTACAAATGCTACTTACAAATGCTAAAAAGCCCAAAATGAAGCAAATAGATGCCAGACTACAATTCTCAGTAATCTTTGACTCAAAAGGAACAGCCGCAAACATTCGAAGCCTGTGAATGCTAGTGCACAGCCAGCTAGTAGTTGACCTCAAAAGATGCTCTAGCGAAAATTTGCTAATTGTTAGAGCGTCCGACTCCCATGCCGGAACACTGGGGTTCGAGGCTCGCTCAGAGCGGGTTGAGTAGGACCCAGGTGGAGGGGTTACATTGGTGCCGAGACCCAGATGGGAGTGAGGCTTGGGGGGGTGAGTGTAACGGAGGCCAGCTATTAGTTGCTGTGCGAGTAAACCTCACTCCTCTGACCTCAAGAGATACTCTGACGCTAGAGGTTGCAGCTTTTAGCCTCCTTGTTAGAGCGTCCGACTCCCATGCCGGAAGGCCCGCTCGGAGCGGTTGCATTGGTGCCGTGACCCGGATGGGAGTGAGGTTTAGGGGGGTGAGTGTAACGGAGGCCAGCTAGTAGTTGCTGTGCGAGTAAACCTCACTCCTCTGACCCTTACACTAGTACGCCCACAAAGAAAGATTTATTTTACAAAGTTAGCATGATGGGCAATTAACACTACGCATGCATTCGAAGCTGTGAATGCTAATTACACTTTAACATTTGCTAAAGAATCCGAGTAATATGTCATTTCGTGCAATCCAGCCACCAAAAGAAAGTGGAAAGGAACACGGGCTCCTGATTTTTCACTAATAAAACGGGCCGGCTGATTATACACGCACTAAAAACGAGACGGTTTAAAACCAGATTCAAGACAAAAGACCTCAGAGGGGTCTCATAAAACAATGCCGTGGCCGTTTCTATTTACGAGCGAATGTAATATCCCTTAAAGAGTCCCTTGTAATGGCGCCGTTCCCTCCGTATGCTACAGGCACCGTGTTAAACAGAGGCCCTTCTGAATGGCTCTTGATTCTACCCAATTATCAAGGACACACACTCCTCCTGCGGTTACACACACTTATGTGTCTGTCCGCAGCAGTAAAGTGAGAGAGTTTGAGCACACACACACACACACACACATCTGGCTTTCATGTCAGTGCCGGATTTGACTGTGTAGTCCAGGTGGCTTGAGTTTGTGTGTGTGTCTCTCTTTGGTGTCCAAGCTGCCATTTTGAATAGCACACAAAGAAAAGCCACCGTCCGTCCATGTGGCAAAAACAACAGGATCAAATTCAGCCAGAGGTGCTTTCACTATTCCACCACCGCCTCCTCTTCAGTATAGCTGACGTTTAAAGTAAACGATAAAACCTACGTTTGTTTAGATCAGAATGTCTTTTGATTTATGCGTTAAATTTGACTTGTGACAAGGATAAATGGGAAATGTTCATGACAGATTCTGTGAGATTCCTCCTCAAGCCTCACCAAACACAGTGCCAATGTTGAGTAATCATATGCATTTGCATGTATTTGTGGGAGCATTATGTAAATATGTTTTGCCAGTTCTATCCTCTCTCTCAAATGCTCCACACAGATGCATAACCATCACAGCATTATCAGGTGATTGCTTCTCATTTCAAGGCACACACCTGCCACTGCTCTCATGGCTGCAATCCACAAAGACTCGGAGAGAAGACAGCAATGTCTTCTGTGACCAAAGCCTCCTGCCTTTGTGTTTGTTTACAGTGGCAGCGAGATGATCTACGGCTTTTCCCTGCGCTGCAGATGTGCTGTGGAGCCGAGATGAAATGTTTGATGAAAAATAACACACGCAGGAATCGCACTGTCTCCACTTAAGATGCAGAACCGTGGTGGGGTGAGAAAAAAGAGAGGCAAGAGAACCAGGCATGGGGTGTTTGCCAAGAAAACGTCTTTCTCCTATATCCTCTCCAAACAGCCGTTACATAATTCCGGAGTCTTGAGTACAAGCGGAATGGAGGGAGTGTATGTGCGTGCATCAGAAGAAAGCTAGCAGAGCTTCACGCTGATATGCCATTCTGAGAAAACCAGGTGGCACGTTTGACCTTTGTGCTTTCAGGGAGATAAATCCAAGAGTCCTTTCACTCCTGTGAGAGGAACAGACATGCTGCAATGCAGTCAGACGCAGCACTCAAAGTCAAAGCTTTGTGGATTTTAGTTCATATTTCTTAGCTTTGACATGCTAACTCCTGAACAGGGATCACATAAACCTTTTAGAAGATATCCACATTTAAAATTGACAGCATTTTTGTCCAACATTTTGTCCCCTCCCTCCACTACTACCAACTAGCAATAGCAAGTAACCTATCATGTTGTAATGAACCAAAACGGCAAACTTTCAATGTGTCCCGCCCCAAACTGAGAAAATGTCAACACAGCAGTTTCAGAGTTTTTGCAAAAACATCCTTAAATTTCCTGACCGGTGCACTGATATGTAAAGACGAGTCGTGTTAAGGAGCAGGATATTTTTCATTTCCACTGTAGGACATATTGTCTAAAAGACAGGTCATTGAGTCTTTGACGTGCTCAACTGTACCTTTCAGAAAGGCAATTTAATTACAAACCCGGCCTGGCTGTGATCCGCATTAGTCCTTGAAAGAAGAGTGACGTTACTGTTTGGATTCTCGCCAAGCCATCTACATGCAATTCTTGCCCTTTAAGACTCGAGTAAGAGCTTTTCAAGGGGCGGAAATATCGGCGCGTATTCATATTCCGGACCCCGGTGAGGAACAAAATTACATTAAGCACAGGTGCGCCCTGGAAATTGGAATACTTTTCTTAGACGGGTAAACGGCAGCTACGCATAGATGCTACGGGATTGCAGCATGGACTCATTCAAATCAGTGTAAATAAATTGTTATTTGGAAACCTGACAAACTATGATTCGGCAGCAGCTCTGGAGGACGGGATGGCTCCTTTCAAAGGTGGACAATTAGGCTGCCACTCACCGTTATTGGAGGCGAAGCCGGAGGAGGGGTGGATGGGCCGCATTAGCATTCCAGCACTGTGCATCTATTTAGGCTAGGTGTAACCACAGTGCCGCAGGCAGGATGTTAGTGCTTTACGCTGCAGACAGCATCCTGCTCTCATGGTAGGAACCATTAAATCTCAACATGAATTCAAGCTCCTGTCTTGCATTGATGGTGAGATTCAGTGCTTCCTGGTATTTGGGCACTAAATCGAACAACACACGTAGCTTTGTTGTATGTAAATGCAAGGCTGGCGCCAGAATGGCAAATCTGCTCTGTGTTGAGAGGTAGTTAGGTTTGTATTTGCACAAATGGCACCTGAACTATACAAGTGCAGCTGTTCAGACTAAGAGCTCTTTCCTGAAGGACACCAGCGCCCCCCTAGTCCCATTAACTGAAATAACTTCATTGTGCTAATTAACAACCCAGGGGTCAATTCATCACCTTGTTTATACATGCTTCACTCGACGGGGCCTGCTCTGAATTTGTGTGGAGCGGCACACTAATGGTGGCTGTGGCAACAAATGGGGAATTCGGCTTTTTTCACCCCCTTACTCACCATAATAAAACCATTTTGCTCAAGCACGTCGACTCCTCACCACTGTAATTACATGACAGCACTGTGGTGAGTGGGTGCAGGAGTGTATAATCACATTATGACCGCGACTGGAGCCTCGGGAGAAAATGCACCGAGGCAGACGCGAATGTGTGCGAGTGAGGTAAGTGTCCCTGGGTTCATGACTGGGCTGAGCAAATGCGGTTCCCTCCCCTCGGCCTGCTGAACCGAGAGAACGCGAGTAAGAGAGAGATGTGTTGAAGACAGAAAACAGATGGCCAGGTTTGGGTTTGTGTCTCCAGTCTGTCACCTCCCTCCAGCTCCGCTCGAGAATAACAACTGGCCGCTTTTTACGGCCATTATAAAAGCTGCAAGGAGGAAGGGCAAACAGAGTGAGGGGAGCTCTACCACAGTCCCGCTTTCCCATGTTGCTAATCTCGCTGACTGGGCTTCAGAGCTGCACAAGGGAGGGATTGTACAAGAGAACCAGGGGTCAGAGGTCAGGTGACCCCACATACTCACTGTGGCAGCACTAGGAATGGGGTAGAAGGGTAGTTATCCTCGACTTGGGTAGCCGGAGATTCTGACGCGTCTCTGAACGAGCCACTGAGGAAACAGAGACTACGCTGTCTGCATATGAAAGCAACACTCATAAATAGGCATCGAAACACTAGGTGATTGTTGGAGTTCGACCTTACAAGCTGACCATGAAGGACGTGCAGTGTTCTCTGAGGCTTAGCTCTCGCATTGTATTGAATCAGAAATGCCTTGACCAATGCCCAACAATTACTTCCCATGCCACCCCGAAAAAAAAAAGTTACCCCTTCAGACAACTGAAGATCTGCAGGAGGGATCGAAGGTGAGAGGTCAAGCAGCTGGTAAAATCCCTTTTTTAACCAGGCAGCATTCCTGCACTCACCGTTAGGAACCATTCCGGGATGGCTGGGAATGATATTGCACGGCTATAAATTCTACAGCGGAATTAAAAGACGCCAGCATTGCGTGCCACGAACAACCCTGTAGGCACCTCGTTCATGTCAGGCAACTGGCCTTTTTTAACACCATATCAGGCGTTAAGTCAGCGCTGCATGGTGTGAGGTGTACTCGGCATGAGAGCAAGAGGCGCCTTCGTTTCTTTATCTCTAAAGAGATCTGACAGGCCCTCTGAGCTGTGAGACAGTACCTCTCACTAGAGTTCGACTCAGTCGTGGTGCATCAGCTGCCCTGCGGCCTCCAGCTCGTCCACAGGGTCCGAGCGGTCAAAGAAATGACAAACGTTCACAGAATGAACAGGTAAGAGGATGACAGCATTACACCAGGAGCCTCGCTCGGTCCTCTCACAGAACCCCTCCATCAACAACGCTCGATTGACCCGCATTCAACGGGGCAAAATAAGGGAGGGAAAATGAGAGGAATAAATCTTTACTTGCTCTGGGGAGGACAGAGAACGAGAGAGAACACAATCGGGTCAATCCGATGAATCGATAACGGTGATAGGTTGACCGGGCAGAGGGAATTGACAGAGGGACATTTTCCCGCAAGCGAGTAGAGCTGATTACACGACAATCAATTTTTCATTACTGTAACAATTGGCAGCGCTGACCGAAAACGTGAAATTGTGGGAAAGCTAATCCAATACTATAGGTTCAGTGACTTGTTAGAGATCCTACTATTAGCCAAAGAACACTCAAAGCTCTCATGAGATCTACAATCAGATGAGGACAAATAGACTCTAATTCTTATCTTAGATACAGCAACTCTATTTTCGAACCTAATATCGATACTCTGGGTAAGTGTTTCTTTCTGTGTACAAGGAGAGATTTTCTGTTCACTACTCTCTAGGAGTAGCCCCCCTTCTCCTCCACACCGCCCATGTCTCGTTAGTACCTGCTGAGCGTGAACGGGAATGTGTGGGCCGACTTAATCAAAATCACTCGCAAGGAATTTGAATACTTTAAATTAAGAAGCTGTGACGCTCTTTTCTCCCGGTCTCTCCGGTCCAGCCACCCGGTGCGGTACGTCTGCTGATTACGGGTGGGAGGAGGTGCCGTAGAAGAGCTGAACACATAAAGTGTTGAGCCTCCAACTGTGCTAGGAAGAAATGAAACGAAAAACGACAACACTGCCTTTTTTGTACGTATGTTGGCGGCTCGCTCCCGAACAACGGCTTCCTCCAACGGGGAAGTTTGTGTTTAAGGGGTGCACTCTTTTGTTATTGCTACTCCCAACGTCTATTCCTCTGAGGCGTGCACCTGATATGTGCGCTCTGGATCCTCAAGTGCACTCTGGAACAACAGCTACGGGTGGTATCGTTTAGGGAGATGCTTGAATATAGGCAGATTGTTGAGCCAGGATGGAGCTGTCAGCAGATAAGTGTGTTTGCTTGCTAAATATGTGATGCTAGTCCTTCATTCCATCTGTTTGGTAATGAAGAGGGGGGAGAAAGTGCTGTGAAAAATGAAGAGGGTGGGAGAGAGCAAAAGAAGCAGGTTTTGGAAAACCTAGCAAAAAAAAGCTGAAGGCTGTCATTCCAGTACAGCCCAAGCTGTTCGGCTGTCGTCAGGCGTGCCCAGCAAGATGCAGCCTGCTCCATATGGCTCGCAAGGATCTGCCATCTCGAGGGAAGAACTGCCTGCCTGCCCGCGTGTTGGGAAGAATGAGAAAACGTGCGATCGCGTTTTCACCATGAAATGCTCATGTTTATGCAGGATATCAAGCCGAGTATCATTACTGCCGTCCGGTTCTGTCCAAAATAGAAGCAGACATGTACTTTCTTGGCAAACCTCTGCTTTGTTGAGTTTCCAGAGAGCTTTAGAAATCATATCGAGTCCAAGAAAACTTTCCACAGCACACCTCGCTAAGGGAGATGCTTTCTTCCCAAGCCTAGCAACCTTGAGCATATTCCCATGGTGGAAATGTGGGTTCCAGACAGTGGCTCCGGCAAAACCAAATCGAACAAAGGTTGTGCGCTTTATAAGAACACGACACAAATGGCTTGTTTAAAAATAAAAAATTAAACTGTAATTTAGTATAAAAAGCAGGCCACATTTGCAGACAAATAAAAATTGAATAAATATGTTTGTGTATGTCTTAAATACACAAACATGAGCATTCTTAAATAAAATAAAACATAAATCATCTTGCTTTTTATATTTAAACACACATTTATTAAACATAATATACTCCAACTACAGCTTTGTGTGTGCAAATCATTCATTCTCCCTCCCAGACGAAGCAAGGGCAATAAGAATAGTGTGGCTGTGTGCACTGGGCAAGTGTGAATGGTAACAAGGCCCGAGGGGCCAAACAGACAGGCAGTGGGGATTATAGAGTGGGATTGAATAAGCTCATGTATGGAACACACATGAGAGAAACTGCGCAGGGAGCCCTGTTTACTAGAGCAAGCTATTCCCCGGAAGCACACGGGCGGGGGGGGGCTGCTTACACACAAGCAGGGAGTACATTTTGGATCTGGATGAAAACAGATTTGGCTGGAGTCACGTAAAGAAGATAGACTAGAACAAATACACTTGGAAAACAAAGGCGCTGCCCGACAGACCACATTAAGGGTAGTTTTCTGCATGTGGAAGACTATTTAGATGTGAAGAGCCACTACAAAACGCTCAAGAACGTTCACATTTCGCACAGCCAATAAACTGTCGATTTTACCCAATAAACTGTCATAATACACTGTTAGATCTGCAAAATTAGGTTTTATGCGAAGCTCAATTTTTGTGTTTGGGTCACAAAGCTACTAGAACACAGAATTACTGAGGAAATGGGGAGGAAAAAGCTACACTAAAGTATACATACTGCATACTGCATACTACAGTGGTGTCAGCCACCATTTTTAACACCTCTTTCTTGACATATTTGATCACACACAAAATTAGGATTTGAAATGTTCGTTTCCACAAGATATTACTGGATACTGGAAAAAAAATGCGATGTAACGAGCAATTGTCTGCAGAATACCTTCTGTTTCACATGACATTTTTAAAAACTAGTATGCATCATACAGTTTTTACGGCACAGTTTTTAGTTACAAGTAAGATATTATTCCATTCCAAAAAAATAGTATGCAGTATGCAGTACACAGCATACAGCACAGTTTTTAGTTATGAGTAAGCTATTATTTCATTCCAAAAAAAAATAGTATGCAGTATGCAGTACACAGTATACAGCACAGTTTTTAGTTACGAGTAAGCTATTATTCCGTTCCAAAAAAAAAATAGTATGCAGTATGCAGTACACAGTATACAGCACAGTTTTTAGTTACGAGTAAGCTATTATTCCGTTCCAAAAAAAAATAGTATGCAGTATGCAGTACACAGTATACAGCACAGTTTTTAGTTACGAGTAAGCTATTATTCCGTTCCAAAAAAAATAGTATGCAGTATGCAGTACACAGCATACAGCACAGTTTTTAATTATGAGTAAGCTATTATTCCGTTCCAAAAAAAAATAGTATGCAGTATGCAGTACACAGTATACAGCACAGTTTTTAGTAAAATGTAAGCTAGCAATCCATTTCAAACATGCTGTTTTTAAATAAACAGGATCTAGTATGCAGTACACCGAATATACTGCACAATTTTAAGTAACATGTAAGCTACAATTCCATTTCGAACATGCTGCTTTTAAAAAATAGGATGTAGTACGCAGTACACAGCACAAGTTTTAGTAAGTAGTAAGCTAATATGCCGTTCCGAACATTTCCAGTGTGACTGTGCTGTAACGTAGCTCAGCGAGTGTGTGCTAAGAGCCAGATTTAGTATGTGAGAGAGAAAAGGATGGGGTCAGTTGGAGTGGAGTGCAGCCGGTCGCCATCTCTCCCCATGGAAATGTGAACCAGCTGTGGCATTCTGGGGGCCGATCTGCTGGGGCCGATAACACTGGCCCTTTTGTCCATCTGCCCTGACTTTCTGACATTCTCCCACTCGTTCTCCCTCTCATTCCTCATCCCTCGCTCCAGATTTCTCACTCAACCACCACTCGGCTAGAGAAAACAATCTTCAATCAGTAAGTGGGGGCTCTCGGCCTCGCACACGATTGAAAGGCAGTCACAGAGACACAATGCGTTATAAGCACAAACAAACAGAAGGCATGCGACACAAAAGAGGCCTGATGGGTTGTTGAAGAAAACAGACAAAAAGGTGGCTGTTTCACACAACCTATTTTCTGTCACAAAAAATGCATTTTTCCTCAGAAAAACAAAAAACAACAAAACAGCAGAGAAACATCCAAGAAGTGCACCTTTTGCAAACCCTCTGCAAGGAAGTCAGTCTAAAAACTACATATTACGACACAAACAGTTTCACTTACTACAAAACTGAGCTAAACTGTGGTAGAAAACCTCTGAAAGTCATTGTATTATTCACCTAATAGTTTCATGCGATTAACACGACCAAGATCGACTAGAGGACCTAAGCGAGACTCGCGAAACGACAATGCATGAGGCTTTTGTTTAGCTTGCAGCACAGATACTCATCGTCGTGCAGAAGACGAAAACCAAATCCCGCATTCCGTGTTAATGCAGAATAGCCGCACTCAGCTGTCCACTCGGCCGGCATAAACGACCTCTCCTCCCTGAGCTAGGCAGCCCCCTTCCCAGCATTCCACAGCTAAAATAAATAACCAGACTCTGAATGGTATTTTAATGAGAGTGTGGGAGTGGAACCGTTAAGCGCAGCTCTCCGCATGCCAACGTCGGAGTCTGGCCTCCCTTTACAGCGCTTACAATTAGTTAGCTAATCAGCGACCACTGTGAGAGAAATATCTTTTCATAAACACAATATGATGAGGACAATCAGGCTAGTTGGAGCGATGACAACAACATGTGCGTGGTGCGCTCAGCACCTCCGTACCCTTGGAAGGACCGCGTACGCTGACCTTTAAAGAGCGGGTTAATGTATGGAGAGAGGTTTTACGGCCAGGGACGAATTCATTACGGTGACAATCTCAGCTGATTTGCCATTTCAACCTTCTGCCTATAAACCTAAGGATGGCATTTCGAAACCCCCCGGTTTTAACCTTAATCTAACCCTCGTCTAAGAGGAGACAGGTGAATATCAATTACGTACTGAGAAGTATCAATGTCAGGCAGACGGTCCGAGCTGCGGGGGTCCATTTAAGCGAGCGCGTGTTTGCAAGACGCTAGCTTGTTTCACGCTAGCTTAACACAGTTATTTCATCATCGACTCCCTGGGCCTAAAAGATAATCTAAGGCTCCTTGCTTGGGATTTTACTGTGGGTTCAAGAAGGTGGCAATGCGGTGGCGGAGATTAGATGTTTCGGGGAGCCGTGCGGTCGAATTTACTAGGATGTTCCCTGACAGCAAGCTTGTTTTAACTAAACAGCCACCGTGTTGAAAGCAATTAAGGCCGCTGTAGAGAGCAGCGTAACAGTCGCTGTACCATGAATGGCAAGTCTCCCGGAAGTTCCATTAAATCCCGAGGTGGGAGTCTGCGAGTTACACACATACGGAGCGAAAGGGGGGGGAAGGCTGAATCATTCTCCGGAGAGGTGGGAGCCGCCAATAAATCTTTGCCTTTGGGAAGAGTCACTGATCCTTCTTCAGTTACCCGAGCGTGATACGCCGCTCACGTTTGCATCCATTTGCAATTCAAGTGGCTCGCTTCACATTCAGCACAGACAGGACTGGCAGATAGAATCTCCCTCGGACTCGAGACAACATTGATTGATAAAAGCGAAATTAATACATACAAAACATGGTTGTTTATGAGCAGTTACAGGGAAAGGATGCTTACAGGTAGAACCTGCAACCCTGCAAATTAAAGAACGCCTCACTGACGTTCGCGATACGACACTGTCTAGCCTGATGTGACCCCATGTGAATTCAAAACTCCAGTCTCTAATGCTCCAGCTAGAGACCAAACTCTGGGAATTCCCTGGTTGAAGGAATTGGCCGTTTTTGCAACGGCTAAAATGAAAACAATAGGCATGTATTGGCAGATTAAGAGAGAGAGAGAAAAAAAAAAAAAAGGAAGAAATGATGGCTTCTTGAAAAACCCAAATTCCTCCTATTCCTTCAGCTCCCGTTTCATCTCCACCCGAGGCGAATGCTAAAAATAGAGGGACTGGGAAAACTCACTTTTAGCCCCGTAAGTGTGGAGAACTTGTTCTGACACTGAGCTGATGGGGTGGAGGTAGAAAGAAACAACACGGGGGCAAGGAGTGGAGGAGCTTTCAGCTATTATGTGGAATATTTTCTACACTTTAGGGGAACATCTATGGTACAAAATGAAGACACAAATGGGAAACTCCGCCCACATGTTCGGATAGTGCAGTCTGGTTTCAGTCGAGTGTTCGGAGGTCAAAGGTCAGGTGAGCTGGCGCTCTCCATGGCAACTACAGAAAAAAGTCCACGGCAAAGGGTTGCTTATAACCGGCCCTCGTCGCCCACTTGGCAATTGCTCTTTTTAACTGTCCATCATGGGAGTAATCCTGCCGTTCCCTGTGACCTGCACAACTCTGGAAAGAGAGGGGGCCGCATGACTTCCTGTCTGCCGTTGGACTCTGAAGTTGAAGGGGCGCATAAGAAGCATGAATGGGGACTTCAAAGCCTCAAAGAAGAGGTGAATGTATTTATAGACGGGGCTAGCGGTAAAGTTGGCGGTCGTGCTGGAGGGGCGTCGAGAATAAAAAGCAGGGTTGCCCTGAAAGAACTCCAGAGCCTGCTGTGAGATAAAAATAACGGAGGCAACTGGCTCCCAAATGATTAATGGCTCCACTGTACAATTGAACATCTTGTAAACAATGGATCCTGGGCTATGGCTCAACAAACATGAGCTGAGAATTGCTCCGTCGGGGTACAAGAAGCCAAAAAGGGTTATGTTTTAGGACAGTTACATGCAAGACTAGTAATGTCTGGAAAACAAGCTCCGAAACCATTTTAATGAGACCAACTGTGTACAAACTTTCCAAGTTACCATCGATATGAGACACAATTTCGCCTTAACTAATGCATTTCTGAATTAAACTGGGATATTTAGCAAAGAAAATGTAGTTTTATCCATCTGGAATTGGGCAAAAATGGTGTTAACGTCCCAGAATAGAGTCAGAAAACTTAATTGCAAAAGTTTCAGAGCAAGGTATCACCTTTATATCACAAACAGTTGAGCAACCACAACATGCCTCTTTTTGAACTAGCATCAATTCTGTTGCTTTGCTACTTGTGTGGGTAACTGGATGCTTCTGTAAGTGTTAAAGCCCCTCACATCCTCTGAGCTCCAGCGAATCTGTGTCTGTCTATAGAGTAACCCGTCCAAGAGGAGACCATGAAAGAAATCTATACTGGAGCTGGACAAAACCCTCGCACACACACACACGTATACTCACAAACTCCATCTCAGACACTCGTCTAGATGAAATATGGATGAGGCACTTTAGCGATTTCCATGACACACTTGACTTCCATGTACCTTGACTTGTCTGTTGAGAAGACAAAGGATTTCTGAAGTCAACTACTAGTGAAAGGACAGCACAGGAAAGAATGCCAGAGCTGAATCCGCTTTTCCCAAACCTAACCGCAGCTCCGACGACAAAGGTTTTATATGATAGTCGGATTTAGCACTTTTCAATTTCACATTTCACTCTGATAATCAGCTGAATTTTGTACTACGGCTCTTAATTTGCAGTAATCCAGACAACATGTCTCTACGTTCCGATGACTTTAAAAGCAAAGTGATTCTGATCACATTCACCGAAAAGAGAATTATATTCAGCTCTTAACTGAATTTAAGAGGGCAAATGTCAGCCGTATTTGATATTTATCATCCAGGAACCCGAATGAAGCTCTTAACTGCAGGCAAGAACGAGAAGACGTGGAAAATAAAAGGAGGTCAATTCTTCAAAATTAGTCAAATAAAAATAAAAGTGATATAAGAACCGTAACATTTCCAGATACTAAATAAATAAAAAACAAATTAAATAGCATTTTATAAAAATGACATTAAAAGAAACCAAGAACCATAACTAGTAACGTTCTTCTGGTTATGCAGTGAACTCATTTACAAATACCGCAACTTTTATGCTAATATGCTTCACGTTTTCATTAAGAAACATTGCATTTAACCGTAAAAAAAAGTCACAAAAGAGAACATACTTAGGCCTCTAAATCTGACTATAAATGAAAAAGCAAGCTTGAAATCATGCGTGTGTGTTTATGCCAGCAGTAGCCATCTCGACAACAAAAAAGGCTCCTATCTTTAAAAAGCGCCACCCCTTCCAGGACAAAGCAATCCATTGATGATAGCTACTTTCATGCTTTTTAAATGAGCATCATTTCTGTCACCGTAATCGAATTTCGCTTGTGTTACTATTTTCCAGCTTGAACGGCATCCAAGAAGCAGGAGGAAATCTCACCACGGGTTGTGAAAGAGCCGGCCACACCGAGCTGGAATCCAAAGGCAAAATAAAGAAAAACAAGCCGGAGAGAGAGGGGACGAAAATCAATAACCCTCCTTGAGCAGCTCCACTAGATGCACAATTATTACTGTTATGCTGGATGTTTTTAGTGAACACATACACTAGGAGTATTTCACTTCAGAACAAATAAATAAAACATCACTAGTAGTGCTTGATTTGTAGGAGCCACTCGCTTCGAGTGCAAAAACAATCGGGCCAAGGACATAACCCAGTGGGACACCTGTACTAAAACATAAATTATTTTAATAGTGGTCTTGTTGACGTTACACTCTCCCCAATTATAATAACAGGAAGTTGAGCTCTAATATGCTAATGCCACACTGTTTCAAAAAGAAACTGGCCAGTTTGAGTTTTTCCAGCTGCTTTTCACAACGATCCCCAAATTTTCACCTCGCCCACAGAGTCGTTTAGGAAGTCGCCATGCTGCTTCTCGGAGTTGTTAGAACTTTCTGGCTCGAGGATTCAGATGTTCCGCACTGAGCTTCTCACAACATGGCGGAGGACATCAAACGCCATTCTCAGATGGCTGCATGGGAAGAAATAGTAAAGGAGCCACATGAAAGATGCCAAACAACATGAAACATACTTGGGATGCTTCTGAAGGAGCGCCACAAACCTTCGTGGCGTCCTCGCGGCTAACATAGATGTTGTTCACTGGACACTTAGACGTTAACTATATTAGCTCGGGCAAATTACAAGCATGAGTTAGCAAAGCCCTTGTGTTTGAGTCACAAGACACCTTAATCTTGTTGTTTTGCTAAAGCTAACGTTTTTAGCCGAGCAAATGCGAACCTTGCTGTATCGGCGCCAAGTGCAAGGACACGCAATTTGAGGTAATTGTTAATATGTTTCTAGGCTCTAGTGGAGTGCTGGGAGTAATTGAACTGGCATGTACATCGCAACGGTTGTCAAATACAGTCGCTGACTCCATCCGTATACCACTGAAACCACAGCACCAGGCTCTTTTGACTTAAGACACCGCCTGGAAATGTCTCAGAACACCTTAAAGACCACATTAGCAACCGTACAGCGTCATCCCGGCTGTAAAAACCTATTTCGAATGTGTCCTTTTAATATATTCTGTGGCCACTTTTAGTCTTAAAGCACTGCAATTTCTGTTTTCGCTCATTATCTTTCCCTGCATTTCCTTTTCAGCGGATATGAGTGCATCGCATACACTCTCACGCTCGCCTCCTCATTCCACACCGACCGGAACTCCCCGCCAGCACACACGCTGTCGCCTGCGCCGACACACGCATGAACAACAACACGCACGCACACACACACACGAAGACCAACAGATCATTTCATCATCTTATTATCTGCACGAAGCATGTCGAGTGAAACCGTTTGACTCTCTTTCATGTCGACGTAATGCAGCTCTCATGAATCAGCCTTAAAATATCACGTACAAATTGGGCTCTCATTATGCTTTACAGCGATACAGGCACGAATCCCATGTTCTGTGGAGCAGGAGATACAATTGTGACATCATTTGGAGCCTTTAAATCAATCATTTCCTGAAAATTTAAAGGACCTCCTCCTGTTGAAAAAGAAAACAAAGTGCCTTTTTAAAGTGTAAAGCCCTACTCTTTCCGTGGAAAGTGCCTGCTGCATTTGTGTATCGATTCATCCGGGCATTGACTTTACTTAGAAGAAGAACTACAAGCCTGGTCTCAATTTAGACGGCCTTTAATTAGGAGGTGACAGAATATCGGAGCACATCGCTGACACTCTGATAATTGAGTGGGCATCTGTGTGACTCGGCGTAGGGTGGATTCGGCCCCTCCGCGCCGCTTTATTCCTGCCGGTCGGATGAATGTGGCGCTGGACATCGCCGGAGGACACAAATAGATAAATGGAACGTATACAGCCATTGTTCACTGGTCACACTGTAATAAGCCAGACGCCCATGGGAGAGTGGAATCTATTCCTCTGCCACTACACATATATCACCAACTAGTACACACTCCTTCCAAACACAACTATGAGCCGCAGCGCTTAAACGCACGATAGGCACGCGGCCAAAAGCTAAAGCTATTCCAAATGTAATTACGCTACCTTCTGAGACACCTCATTTGGGACACATCTGAAGGCAGTATCACATGCACATTTGGCAGTAAATTCAGAATTGGAAAAAAAAAAGACAAAAAGAGAAAAGAAAATTAATCCAAGATGGCAGATGTAGCAAAAAGTGTTGATCATGAGCATGCTGAATGTGCCAAAAAACAATAAAATCAATAAAACCTGACAGTTTGTTTTATATTTGTTATTTTTATTATGTTTAAGAATATATTTTTAAAAAATCCATTATATATATATATATATATATATATATATATATATATATATATATACACATATATATAGTTCGGCGCATACAGTCAGATGGCAAATACGAGACGAGCCACACTCCAATCCAATAGGGGGCGCACACAATAATGCAACGCTGTTTGCTTCCAATAAAAAGTGCACAATAAGAAGAAGAGGAGATGATCGATTCATATGTTTACATATAATCTCTCAACCAGTGTTTCAACTGAGAATAATATTACTAGCATTACGTTTACCTCAGGCATTTAGAGTTGACAGCATGTCAGTTCACTGGAGAAATGAACTCTGGAGGCACTATATTAGCTTGTATTTTCATTATATTTACATTACTTTAATGTGTTTAAATAAATCTGTCATGAAAACAACTTTAACAACTTAATTTTACAACTTAAAAACTTAACGAGGCCGGTGACGTGAGTGATAATGAGCGTCACCTGCGCACTACACCGGTCTCGTGTCTCTCACGGAGGAGCTCCGGAAGCATAAAAGAGGAGTGACGACAGTGAAGGACGAGAGAGGACCAGGCCTGGACTTTATGGTGTGTTTTATTTTGTTTGTGTGGGCGGCAGTCACCGTGAGGAAAATTATGTTGAACGTTCGCCGGTTCCCGCCTCCTTCTTCCCATATTTACGAACTGTGTTACAATATAATATTTATATATTTAATGATTTGATACAAAACCATCTATTTTAATCATTTTTAAGGGATGGATGGATGGATGGATGGATGGATGATGAATGGATGGATGGATGGAATGATGGATGGATGGATGGATAGACGGATGATGGATAGATGGACGGATGATGGATGGATAGATGATGGATGGATGGATGGATGATGGATGGATGGATGAATGATGGATGGATAGATGAAGGATGGATGGATGGATGAATGATGGATGGATAGATGATGGATGGATGGATGATGGATGGATGATGGATGGATGATGGATGGATGGATGGATGGATGATGGATGGATGATGATGGATGATGGATGGATGGATGGATGATGGATGGATGAATGATGGATGGATGGATGATAGATGGATGGATGATGGATGGATGGATGATGGATGGATGATGATGGATGATGGATGGATGATGGATGGATGGATGGATGATGGATGGATGATGGATGGATGGATGGATGGATGATAGATGGATGGATGATGGATGGATGATGGATGGATGATGGATGATAGATGGATGGATGACAGATGGATGGATGATGGATGGATGGATGGATGGATGGATGTATGGATGATGGATGGATGGATGATGGACGGATGGATGGAACTAAGGTGAAAAAACAACCACTTCCAAAAGTTAAGGACCTCCTTTCACTGACCCTTCGTTGAAAAAAAAAGAACATAAAAGACAAATACAAAAGGGCAGATGAAGAAACGTTAATTATAAACATGAACACTGAGAAGAATCAAGCGTCGTCTCAGTGGGCAGTGAAGCCGTTCACCAAGTTCTGCAGAAACGCAGGCCTTCAGAAGCCGCAGAAGCGTCTGGTTCTGACCTCTAAAACGCAGCGAGATTAGGCCCACGGTGAATCTATGGAGCGAGAGATTATTAATACACGGCTTCCACGTACTCCTCCACACGCTGCAACTGAAGCCCATGTGAGCGGCCGAGCCTCTCCTCACCCCGCGAACTGCGGGAGCGCAGACACAAAGTGAGGCGTCTCTGTGATGTTGGGCTGCCAACGCTCCTACTCCGGAGCGCGTGCGTGTGTGCGCATGCGATGCATGTTTGGCACGGGCAAGGAAATCGATAGGCGCTATTTCAGATGCCTGCGAACGCTCCTTGGACACGAACGCTTGCTGATTTTATAGGATTCATTGCTGTTTTTGCTTGTCTTGTGTTTAAAACTCCTGTCAGGAGACATCGCAGTCATCATTACTGGGGAAAACACACTCGAAAAACACTCGGTTCAGGAATCGAGAAACGGTTCTGGAATAAAATCATGAAACCGACTGATTTTTTTTCATCATATACACACGGTAAAAATGAAATCCAAGGTATTTATTATATTCATTCATTACATGTAAAAACAAACAATTAGGCAAACATGAACTAATAATACACATGCAAACTTGATGTTTAATGAGTAGCAGGATTTTGGACCAATGAGATTCCACAGTGGGCGGAGCTACGCTGCAGAATGGAACCCAAGCGTGAGCTGAAATATGACACTTCCTGTCTACATCGATTGAAAACCTTTTACAAATGCAGTCTGTGATTTGTTTTATTCATACAAGTAATATTCTCATCAGATCTTTTGCACTTTATTAGGTAAAATGTAATCTATAATACGTCTGCCTGTATGAGCAACACAAATCCCTTCTCAAAACATCCAGTAATTGAATCACGGGGCCCGACACACGCACACAAAAACATGTTTGCTTGACCTTCGGATCTCCGGCTGAATAAATTTAGTTTGATTTCTCAGATCTTTCTCCCGCTTTCATGCTTTTTAACATTCAGATATCTGCAGAGATAAACAAAGGGAAAGACGGCCATCCATCACTTTCAAAGCCCGTCGTGCTAAACTCAAACAAGGCTGCCTTCTGATACGAATTACCAGCACGTCTCTCTCTGACGACTATTTAGAGAACAAGAGCACAGTGATTTACAACGCACTTCGCTTATTAGCTGCGCTCGAAGGCCGCGGACGGTTCGAGAGTTGCGTATTTCATGCACACGTATTCAGAAAGGTAGAAAGGAAGATGAAAAGCCGCACAAAAATAGCATTCGCGATGCTAATTAGTGACATTTTAACAAGCTAAACTTTCAAGTTTTACAAGAAAATGCTTTTTTACAAAGCAATTTTCCTACTTCAAAAGTTTGCACTTTAAATGCTAATGTTTATCATCTCCAAAAAACGGAAACGTTTTTCCTTGGATTTATCCACGTACCGACGACAACATTGTCAAAACAATCCCCGTTCACACAGAAACCCTGTATTATGCAGCCAGGCCAGTAGATGGCGATGTCCCTTTGTAAAGAAATGCTATAGACGTGTATGAACACATAATACCTTTTCACAAATTCAGCTTTCAAAAATTTGAGACGTAAATGAACAGCCAAAATGCTTTAAGTTCTCGTGTAAACAATTTTCCTAATATCCAGGGTTGGGGAGTAACGAAATACAAGTAACTTAGTGACGTATTTAAAATACAAAATTTGAGTCACTGTATTTCATTACAGTTACATTTTAAATGGGTGGTAATCAGATTACAGTTACATCTGAAAAGTGTTTTAGATTACCAAAGTGATTACTTTGAGTTTTAATGTCATTTAAACAGCGATTGGTGATTCTCTGACTCTGACCGTCTGAAAAAGAGTTAAGATTCATGTTTTCCACTGTTTTCATGTTTTGTGAGTCATTTTATTATTCACTCGTCACTGCAACTTTTTCTCACAATTTGTTTTTTTCCCTCACAATTGTGAGTTTGTGTTTCACAATTCTGACTTCTTTTTCTCAGAATTGCGAGATTTAAACTCAAAATTGCAAGTTATAAAGTCAGAATTGGGAGATATAAACTTGCAATACTGACTTTTTTCTTGCAATTGTGAATTTAGTATGTGAGTTTATATCTCATAATTCTGACTTTTCTCAATATTGTCAGTTTATATCTCATAATTCTGACTTTTCTCAATATTGTCAGTTTATATCTCATAATTTTGACTTTTCTCAATATTGTGAGTTTATATCTCATAATTTTGACTTTTCTCAATATTGTGAGTTTATATCTCATAATTCTGACTTTTCTCAATATTGTGAGTTTATATCTCATAATTTTGACTTTTCTCAATATTGTGAGTTTATATCTCATAATTTTGACTTTTCTCAATATTGTGAGTTTATATCTCATAATTCTGACTTTTCTCAATATTGTCAGTTTATATCTCATAATTCTGACTTTTCTCAATATTGTCAGTTTATATCTCATAATTTTGACTTTTCTCAATATTGTGAGTTTATATCTCATAATTTTGACTTTTCTCAATATTGTGAGTTTATATCTCATAATTCTGACTTTTCTCAATATTGTGAGTTTATATCTCATAATTTTGACTTTTCTCAATATTGTGAGTTTATATCTCATAATTTTGACTTTTCTCAATATTGTCAGTTTATATCTCATAATTCTGACTTTTCTCAATATTGTCAGTTTATATCTCATAATTCTGACTTTTCTCAATATTGTCAGTTTATATCTCATAATTCTGACTTTTCTCAATATTGTCAGTTTATATCTCATAATTTTGACTTTTCTCAATATTGTCAGTTTATATCTCATAATTCTGACTTTTCTCAATATTGTCAGTTTATATCTCATAATTCTGACTTTTCTCAATATTGTGAGTTTATATCTCATAATTCTGACTTTTCTCAATATTGCGAGTTTATATCTCATAATTCTGACTTTTCTCAATATTGTGAGTTTATATCTCATAATTCTGACTTTATAACTCACAATTGCAACTTTATATCACACAATTCTGAGGGAAAAAGTCAGAATTGTGAGATAAAAACTTGCAATGACCTTTTTTGTGTTTGTTCCACACTTATTAGTATTCCAAAGTATTCTAAAGTATTTAGATTAAGTTACTAAACTTGAGTAATGTAACAAAATACGTTACAAATGACTTTTTAAAGCATGTATTTTGTAATCTGTCGTGAAATACATTTTAAAAGTAACCCACCCAGGCCTGCTGATATCCCCAAAGCAAGCGTCGTGTTGAGTGGAGGAAAAACCAAAACCGCATGCATGTTTTATCCATTGAACGTTCCCTTGTTTGTTTAGTCGACTGTAATCTGCCCGCTTAGGCTACACCCTTCTGTTTGTCGACATTATCGCCTCTCAATAGGCAGGGGGAAGATAACACGCAATTCATCTCTTCATTCATTCACGCCGTCTGTGATTCAACCCCTTCCTTCTGCTTCAACTCGTCCCCGACGGGCAGATAAAACGTCCGTGTAAGAGCTGCAGTCAATGCCGAAACAAGGTCAGAATACGGAGGATGTAATGGAGCTAATAAAAGGAGATCGCAAGGTGATATTAGTCTTGGTAATCTCGGCGGCGGCGGAGGGATTTCATTCCCTGCAAATCCCCACTTACGTGAAAAAGTGTGGCTCCATGCCTCATTTATGAGCAAAATGGGAGAAAACTTCAAAACGCGAGCGAGGAAAACAAACAAATCAGATGACCGCTTCCATCCTGACACACGAAATAATCGCAATATTGGCAGGTTGTCATTTTTTTTTCCCCCCAAAGGTAATATTTCTGTCAAAATGTTCATGCAGAACTCTATACACAAGTTGATTTGTTCATCTCAATGTATCTAACTTTCCAATTACGTTCTCCATGGCAGGGGCTGAAAAGAAAAGTAGCACAAAAAACACGTCGGCCAGAGGCGATGCATCGCATCCGAATACGTGTGAATACAATGAACGTCTTCAGGTGGCGTCTCAATGCTGCAATTAAACCAGAGTTAATGATGTTATCAGCCCGAGGACAGCCGGCGTCCTGGAGGCCTTGTATTTACACGTCAAAATGTCATATCGCATGAGGGCAGGGTTGGGGGATGTTCTGCTCGTGGCAAATCATCTTTCCCTCTCGCTTGAAGAGACAGAGAGACTGAACTCCCTCGCACTTGCTCTTTTATGCCCCGCTGATGCAGAATCCATAGCATCCCTGACTCAGTCGTGAGGAACGCGAGAACACAGTCCAGCTATAATCACAAAGAGTCATGATCGAAATGCCATGCAGGACTGAATGTGCTTCAAGCAAAACCCTAAAATCATGTTTAGTTGGACCAGGTTATAATCACAGACTCTTCTAGAGGAGGGACAAATACATTTGACAACAAATACATTTTAATCTCACAAAACCCATCCACGAATATTATATGCTTGTATTAGGGGTGGCACGGTCCACAAAACCCCCGTTTCGTTTCATATCACGGTTTTAAGGTTTTCGGTTCTGTACGGTTCTTGTTGTTATTTTTTCTTTTAATCTTTAACACTCCAGAAATTTCCTTCAGCATATAGCTTATTAGCTTAATTATCCACAATTTAGGATACAGTATTAACATTTTTGTAATGTAATCGTGCACTAACTGAATTTGACTTGACTTTAAGCACATTATTGTGACCATCTCTGAGTAAAAGCTGGTGAGATTTTGATACAGCGAGAGAGAAGACATTGATGATGACATGCTTTTCGTTTGTTTGGCATAAAAAAGAGCTTGTGTTGTTATCTCTACAGGAACTTGTGTCTTTTTAGCACACAAAGATTGAAATTAACTTGCATTTATCAAACTGCCAACTTCAGTGTAGCTCTTACAAAAAAATATTTTAAAAGACAAAGAGAGGAACTCTTAAAGCTCTGTCTTTTAAACAAGTCAAAATACTTTAAAGATAAATATATAATATAATGTAATAACATAAACATCCCCAATGCTTTAGTTTTCACTGAGAGGTTGCTGCGGACAGTAGAATTTGTTTCCTAACCGGCTCTCTCCTGTTTGTGCTCATCGACACTTTGCCGTGATGTCTTCTCAAATGAACTGTCATATTAGAAGTGTTTCATTAGCATATTGAATGCATTTTGCACAATGCTTGCACACAGTCGCAGTTCTATCTACTGTTTTATTTCCGTTGTCATCGTAAGTAACATGAAATCCAAAATGTTCCCACACACCGGATTTGAATAACACGGGCGCATCCGCCTTCATTAGGGGCCGTTCACATATCGCGCCTAAAAAAGCGTGGAAAGAGCGGCCGCGTCGCTTCCATTTTGAGCGTGCTTGCCGCGCGCCTACATGGGAAATAATGAATATGCGCGCGCAAAAGACGCGATATGTGAACGGCCCCTTACTCCACTTTTACTGTCTATATGTATGTTCGCGCGAAACTGTCTGAACACGGGGCTACATTGCGCATGCGTCGAACCGTGCCACGCACACACGAACCGAACCGAGACAAGTGAACCGAACGGTTTTTCATGTACCGTGCCACCCCTAGCTTGTATAGCATTTTGCTTAAAATATTTATCTTTTGCATTGTGACACTTCATTAATAATGTACAATTAAGCACATTTTGCTTCAATTCTCATAACTTAAACCATTAAAAAACTACAGAGGAATTTAGAGGGAAAATGTGCTTTATTGTCACTAAAATAATGTCACAAGCTTTTGTTTACGCAAAATATACCTCCCATTTCATTTTTTTTTTGGCTGAAATGCAACTTGGATGCATTTTTGTGCAATTACGCCATTGGAAGCGATTGAGTTTAATAATACTTCGCGATGCACACGTGCAAATTGCACTTGAGTGAGATCGCTCGCACCGATTCAGAACAAAAAGAGAAGTGATTTTGATTGAAAAACAGATCCGTATTTCAGGAACGTAATGAGTTTCCAACAGAGCTTAATCACATGTTGACATTCGTGCTAGTTAGAGGCTATAGCGCTCCCCGTTTCTCCGCTGTCAAACCATTTTGTCATTCCTAATTATGGGAGCATGGCTTGCATTGACAGGCAGGTATTTACTCGTGTTTAACCCCATCTACACTTGACTGACTGTTTCATAACTACAAGGCCCCTCTGTCCACACACACACACACACACACACACACAAATGCGGCTCCGGCTCCCAGAGGCCCGTGTTTTCATGCTTGCATTACAAACAATTACACACATCCATCAGCCCTCAAACATTCCCACCCCCACCAGCGTATCTTGTCCTTCCCTCCTCCTCCTCCAGACCCGTTCCCCACCGTCAGCTGGGAATCTACCCCCGATCCTAACAGATGTCCCCTGATTTGGGTGAAATGACAACAAAAGGCCAGGCTCTGAATAAGCCATGGCTTTCCCATCTTGCCCCGAGCTTTCTGCTCCCATACAAAGGCCAGCGGATTAGCGGCTTTTAGCACATGAAAAAACCCCTCATCCTGAAAACTGTCCCCTTAACTGGGCCCTGAGGTTTCTATAGGGTCACTATAAACCCCTTCAACTCCACTCGGTCCCGAATAAAACCCGCCTCAGCGAGTTCAATCACCCCAGGACTGACCATTTTAAACTAGAAGCATTTAATTTCCCCAATTGGGGACTCTACCTCGGATTCGTGGCCTTTATTGTTCCGGTTCCCCTTTGTTCTTCATTTAGAGTCGCCCTACAGAAAGATCACAAGTCGATCAAATAAGGATCCAAGCCTTCAATCTGGTTTACTGGGGTCTGTAAACTATCGAGCCAAAGTGGAGAGTAAGCAGACCAATCCCAGATGGCATCTTGACCTCCAGCCATGGAGAACAGGGTGGGGACCATCTCCACGACCCTCCTAGGGGTCATTACCCAGATTGAAGCCAAGGTGGGGCGTGTTTATGACAGATCTGCATTGTCTGAACGGCCCAGTGGTGGGCGGGATGCCCGTCAACCTGGAGTGCCAGCTGGTCATCATACTTAAAGAGCAGAAAGCAGAAAAATCGCCATGGTGGGGGTAAACAACAAGTGCCCTCGATAAATCGGCTAAACATATCGAGGCTGGTGGGAGGGGTCGGGGTTGGGCGGATGTAATGCCCTCCTACCGTAATGAACGCATTATCACAGCGGCATCGGAGCAAGTGGAGCATATCATTGGTTTGAAATCCAGTCTTGCAGCGAAGGGTTTAAGCTCAGGCCTCGCAAGGGTGTGCGGGGAGAAGGTAGCAGCTTTTGGCTTTATCAGCACCGCCGCAGTACTGAGCACCCAGAGACCGGACGATCCGTCCTGCAGCGTCACGTAGGCAACCGGCCAACCGTGAGATGAAATTAAACTTTGGGCGAGATGGATCAATCCCGTCAGCGGGGGCGTCTTATCTCGGATTCGCCGCTAACCTGTTGGACTGAATGGGCAACACAGGCCAGAGAGTTAATATAATTTACCAGTCGAGGCTATTCCTCATCTTCAACAGGCCCTGTCACGGACAACGTTGCGATTTTCTCCGAACAAGTGCTGGATAATTCCGCCAGACTGACCGCTTGTCCCTCAGGTCGCGGAGGAAGAACCCGCGGCAGGAAAACCCGGCCGTGCGTGCGGACGCAAGCAACGGACGCATTAAGACCAGAAGAGCTCATTTCAAAGACACGCCGCTCGTTCTTTTATAACCAGCAGACAAATTGCACCCACCGTGAGCTGAAGAGCACCGATTTAGCACTCGGGACAAATTAAGAGGAATAAACACAATTAGCTGGCAGAGCTCGGGCGCTGGCGAACATCTCTCTTCCCCTCCCTTTTCTGATGATAATGTGAGGAGCTGCAGCACAGCTGCCATTACCGCCACCGCCGAATCTGCCATTCAAAACCCAAGCTGATAATTGCACCGCTCTCGCTGTTACACAAACTCGCCTAATTTTATCCACGACTACGATCGCATTGGCACACACGGGTTACAATAACCGCCGTGAGAGGGAGCTTTTTGTGTAATTGTTGTTTTGATATTTCTACCACTCCATTAGCATTTCCTGCACTACGGCGCCATTGAACACAACATTATTCTATCAAACGTCCCTTGATGTACTTTAGGAAGTGATATAAGACACCTTACAAGGTGCTGAAAGAAAATGAAATTCAATGAAATGAAACAAGAGACACACATTTTATATTTAGCATGATTAGCTACTCCAGCTCGTGTAAACAGGAGGCTAAATCTGTAACGCACGCAAACGCTTGCCCTTCTCTTCTCTGTAAAGTCGGGAGAATATTTATTTTGGCATTTCGTGTCCAGAATCTCTCTGAGGCATTGTCCTTTGATCCCTATTTAAAATGGGGGGGAAAGGTTACAGCGATAAGTGTAGGAAAACACACACACACACACACACACACACACAAAAAACGACACCAGAAGGAATAACGTCGCGGAAATGAATTTCAAAACCTCGGGGAAGACACCTTACAAAAGACATTTCACCAGAACTCATATCCTCGGCTCAATTCAATTAACTTTTCGTCCAGAGGTGACAGAGTGCACGCGGGAAATCAAAGTTAGTTCGCCAAACGAAGTTTTTTTTACATCCCCTGGAAGATTTCCTCGTTCTGACACGGCCCTTCTTCATTGATTTCTTGTGTGTTATTGTTTAGCCGCGGAAGACAAATGAGCCAAAGCACAGGTTTATAGACCACAGCTAACATCTTCTCAAGATCCGACAGTGATCAGCTGTGATATATCGTCCAATTATAGTGACGTTTAGACATACTTGCAAGTTGCGACGAAGAACAAAGCTGACTCGTTTTTGCCATTAATGCTCAAAAATGAGCTGGTACGCATTTCATCAAAGGATCGATGTTGGTTGGGTCCTGGACTAGATCTTTGCCATCAAAGATATTGGATGAGACGTCAACAAAGTCAAAATTTCTTTTAGATCAAAGCACCAAACCTTTCTCAAAAGCAAACCCAGACTCATTCTGATACGTGGCCCCCGAAGTCACATTACAGTGATTAATGACGCCCGCATTATCTGTGACTAAATGAATCAAGACAATACCTGCACTATGCTTTCGCCCAGTCTCGCTAAATCCCTTCAGTGTGAACGTATGTGCCGTTTCAAAGTAAACATTGAACTGCTATAGTCTGAAAACTTGGAGAAAAGCCTTAGGAGAAGCACAGCCAACATAATAGTTTTGCAAGAACAACTCTTGATGAATAGAGTGAACATTATCTGCGGTAATTACTTTCTCATGCTTCCTATTCAAAACCAAACTCCACAATCTCCAAAAAAAAAAAAAAAATGCGCAATGTATTATTTTCTACTCCACATTAGCAGCTGGCGTCAATGTGGCGATTACTTTAAACCTCCAGAACATTACTTTCCGATATTCCTCATTGTCAGAGACTGTCTTTATGCTCGAAATCTTAGTCATTTTACAAAATTAAGAAATAGGGTTGCACTTTAGTGTACTTACAGTGTACTTGCCTATTAAAATACTGAGTAATGTAAGGTAACTAGGTTTCGGTGTACATTCAGGGTTAGTACATAGTTATTATAATTTCTGTAATAAGTACATAGGGACTGTAAAATAAAGTGCTGCCAGAAATATAAAATGCATTCCTCTAACCTGACCAAAAGTTCACAAGTAAAGCATGTTTCTCACGCTTCTTTTTGGGACACTTCAACACAATTAAGAAAATGACTGTGAACGAGAATCTCATCAGATTTTATACTTAGGGAGTCCAAACAGAATTAATACACCATTTCAAAAGTCCTCTATGAAAAATATATAATGAAAAGATTCTGGGGACATAACAGAACATGAAGCATATGAAACAAGCCGTTTAGACGCAATTAATGTTGCCAAAAACAAGACATTTAGTTGTACACAAAGTGATAGGCAACGAAAACAAGCATTTTATCGATTAAAATCTCGAAGTATTTGTATATTTAATGATTAGAAACGGTCTGTAAAGTGGCGAAAAGTACACATCAATGATTTTCGGATTAAAATGACATGTTTACCCACAGTAGTCCACCAGGAAAGTTTAGTTCGGATCGATGGAGATGCGGTACGACCATATAATTCCTCCAAAAAACGTTACATCCATGTGAAACAGAGATGACTCCCTGGATACGCGAAGTTTTCAACGGGAGAAAACAGTTATCCGTGTCGACGGCGTCCGTGCGTAAATTCTCCAAGAGCGCACGCAACTCTTCACGCGCTTTAAATGTCGGTCGGTCGATCGTCGGTCCAGCGAGTCCCAGAGCTGGATCAGATTCTTTTCTTTCAGGTCCCGGACTTCGACTGGGGGGTAGGGGCAGTTTGGAAGGGGGTTTCTTTTGCCCCCCTTTTCTCCCGCTCGCCCTCCCCAAAACAGCGGAGCAGGCGGGGGAGGCCTCTGCGCGCGCACGTCACCGCTCTGAGCGCGCACAGATGAGCTCTCTGACATTTGAAACCCTCACTAAAACCATCCCACCTCCAAAATAAGAAGTCGGGAGGGGATAAACTGGCCCTAAACGGAGTCATTTTCTTTATAAAAGCCTATTTGTTATACAAGCGTAAATATTTTCCGCTATGAAAAGAATGTTCTTGCACAGTAGAGTTTGTATTTGGATTTATATCTTATCTTATCTTAAAATATCTTATTATAAACTATAATAGCTGTCACAGTTTTAACAAAATAAAGTTGTATCGCTCAATTTCCTAAGACATGTACTTCTGAGTGTAAATACGTAAGTATGGCGCGTGCTCGTGGCTTTTAACGCGAGCGACCGGAGTTCGAATTCCCATCACACATATCAGATTGGAAAAGACATTCATTTTCAATGAAAATGACGAAAATGTTTGAAAAATATAGTTATTTATCGGGTAGGGGTAGGGAGGGCTCGTCCCAATGAGGCAACATCCATTTGATAATTTTAATAAATAGTGTAAATGGAATATATTGCTATTTTCACTTAGTATAAATAGCATCCATTATTATTTACAAATTAACAATAGATGTTATTTAAATAGCTGCTGCATTATTATTATTATTACTAAGTTCTCTACCACAGCCTACCGATTAATCTTGCCAGACCGCTAAACAGGAAGTGAGAAAATGAGTTCTTGAATTCCACTGTGCCGCTTTTACATCGTTTTCCATGTAAACCTGCGTGACGAATTTCGTGAAAACCCTTAAATATCCATAAAATTATGGTTCCCAGGCCTTTATGGAAATGCGTTGGAAAATGAATAGCACATTTACATATTTTTATAGCACCTACACATTACTCTAGTCATGTTCAGCTCTGTTTCATTTAGTCTTCTTTGAGGTTTAGTGCCTTCAAAAAGCAAGACAAAGGCTAGTATTGATACGATTCTTCTACGCATTGCATAACCTGATGTTTGAGTACATTGAGCTCTTCAGTGAGCAAAGCTTACTCAGTTGCCACAACTGTCGAAAGGCTGGAGCCATGGGTGGAGATGTCCCTGTAGATGTAATTTGGGTGTAATAGGTGGAGCTGGAAGGTCCAATCACACCTCAGCCTGACCCAAAACAACATCTCTCCACCCATTAGATCCACAGCGGTCAAGCTGGGTCAAGCTCAACCCATGAGGTCGTTTGGCTCTGCTGTGAGCACCATTTACAAGTACATACATACTTAGGTCATTTTCATATTTTAGTTTGTGAAGAGATTTTAAGCAACGCTTTTGAAGAGCGTGCATGTGCGCACGTGGTCTAGTACGTAAGAATGAGCCTATGATTGAATCTGAAAATAAAGCAAAATAAGATTCCATGTCTGTAATTTATAGCAAAAAATCTAGCTTTAATTCGATTTTAAACGGGCTATTTATTTACTTCATCACCTGCGTGACATCATTCACCAACGTGGTTGAACAACAAGTTTGCAACAGTACGGTTTCGGGAAACGGTCGTGACTAACTAGTTGATTTGTGTCAGGATTATCAGCTGGAGTGCCCATGACAGCCTCTAGAGGGCACTCCATCTAGGACTTTCTCACACACACACACACACACACACATGCACATTCACTCCTGGACTTCACTACATTTCCCAGAATCCCCTGTATCTGTCATTGATCACTGCACCAGCTGAGGCTCATTATACACACAGTATTTAAGCTCAACACACACACACACACCCATGCGAGGTCTTGTCGATTCCAGTATTGCAATTCTGAGCGTTGATCCTTGATTCCTGATCCTGCCCGTTTCCCGTTCTGTTGTTTATCTGCCTGCCTGTTGACCATTTGCCTGGATTACCACTACGAGACTGTCTTTTCCCTGCTACTTCTGTTTTGCTGTTGAGTTGACCATTGCCTGTCTGACCACGTTTTATGAATAAAGCTGCATGTGGATCTAAACCCACGGACTCATTCGTTACAATTTGTTTGACGCATCGTACTACGATAGTGAAGCAGCGAGTTACGGCGTTGTACAGGAAACGCACCCTTGATAAATTGTTACTTTAATTGAGTTTATTTTGTGATAATGACCGACTGACTATGCATTAATTACTCCTTGGATCATTTTTTTTTTTAAAGATTATTTTAAGTAATCAGATTTAGTTTTTACCCAACAGATGCACAATCAATTTATCCACTTATTTCCTTACTACAGTTGAAGTGAGAGATTAAAACTGATGAATATTTACTTTCCATTGAGAAACATTTTATGATTTAAGGACGACTGGGAACCCTAGATGACTCAAACAATCATTGACGTTTGAAAAAACCAAAGGGTACTTGAATTCGGTGAGACGAATTTCAAATATCGCTGCGTTTCGAGCCGAGAAGTTACTTAAAAAACACATCGCTTGATGTTTATCACAGACATTCACAATACATATTGCGTCGACACACCGCAAGTTAAAGGCCTGCGCCCATTACAGCACCAAACAATGAACAAAGGCCTAGCGCAATAACTCATCCTTTACAGAGAAGCCCTGGAGTATTGTTTGCATGCATTTTTCTCTTTATTTAAGGGCCACAGTGATCTGTGCTATCATAAAGGGCCGAGACCCAATCAGCAGGAATGCCACGTAAAGCGTGTTGTGATTTTATGTTGATTTCCCTCATGTTTCTTACTCACACTTGCCTGGTTTAATCAGGCTTATAACTTGAACGCTACGGCACGTCCCACGTTCTCCTGGTGGTGGAAAGCTTAGCATGGTAAATTTCAGCGGGCTGAAGAGCCATCTGAGGGCGCTGGGGGAAATGATGAAGATCACTTACCACTCGACAAAGCCAATCCATAAGACCATAATGAGCATTGTAAACTGGAAATGTTTTCCTCTTTGCTATTTCAGCGTGTGGGTTAGGAACGTCTATGTAGTGCGGAACTAGATAAAGCAGCCAATTACTACTTCTATATTGTTATTGTAGATCCAAAATGTAGTTAGATACATAATTAGGGTAATCTAGGTCAAAAGAACTAAGCAATTAAAGAAGGATCTGCTAAATATAGCTGGAGTATCTGATATTTTTCACTTTTCAGAAAAGCAATACACAAAGCTTAATCAAATTTAGCATGTGTGAAGCTAATAAACAAACAACATTAACTCACAAAGCACTGTTCAGTGTCACAATCACTTTTAATGGCTTCCATAAGTACAGTAGCTTCAGGGCACATACGATTGCAGTGTATTTAATGGCTGTTTTTCGGAGGCATGGGAACGCTGAACTTTGAGGCTGCTTTCAAAAAACTTGCCTTTCTGAGGTGCTTTCAAAACTTTGGGCGTGTTTGACAGTGGAGAAAAACGACGGAGGCCCCCGCTCGCCAAGTTTTGGGGGGGAAAACACATCAATTGTAGGGGGCCTCGTACAGAGCCTTGGGGGACCTCCTTTCAACGTGCTACAGAAATGCAGTCTCTCCATCGACAGAAAATGCATCAGCTTTTATCTTTAGACCCACTGTGTGAATAACATGCTTCTGAATACACAGCTCCTCGTGTGTGTGTGTGTGTGTGTGTGAGTGTGTATTTGTCTACTGAAAGTGAACTGATCCATAGCCAGGAAGGAAAGCAGACTGACAGCTATTAGTGTGCAGTCTTATCTGCTGCATGATAGGAATCTACAAAGACCCACTGCAGAGATTATGAATTCATTACAGACATTCCGCACACACACACACAAAGGGGTCTATATATTCACAGTGAAAGGAGAGGTCATTGTGATCGTTATTCATAAATATTAAAGTGACCGTCTTGTTGCTTTTGACCGAATAAGAATATGACTGTTTTTCAAAAGATGCAAAGGTGAGGTCATTCTTCCCTCACAGGGAGAGCAGGTTCAAATGCTGAAATGACTAGAGATGTACTGTGCTTTCTGTAGTCAACGGTCAGTGGAACAGGGGGGGGCGTGTCCGAAAATGTGAAATCCGACACCAGTTGATGCCACGGGCTGCCTGTGCTCCTTCGGATAACAGCAGAAACACTCTTAAGGACCAAAAGGCAAACGCATTTTTCAGAACTAAAAGCAAAAACCAAACAACATTCATATTAGAAGCATTGATGCAGTGCGTTTCAGACAGCGCCTAAGAGACTGGAAGAAAAAGAGAGTCAGGTAGAGGAAGAGAATGGATTTTGGAAATAGTTTACCCAAAAATACGCTCAACCTCACGTCGCTTCAAAGCCAGGCGAGTTTCTATCTTCCAAGAAACACAAAAGGAGATTTACAGCAGCTTGTTTTTCCATAAAAAATCCATATACCGACTGCATTAAACTGAATCCACCTTCTGAGAGGAAATATAAAGTGTTAAATTAGTCACGTGCACTGTATTCACACGAGAGCTCGGGAACAGATCGAAATAATTTATTAATGAAAGTATGAATTTTAATGGGTTATTATTATTAAAATCTCTCAGCAATCTTAGATATTCAAATTAGTGTCAAAGCTGGTGCGATATGTTCCTGCGGAGTATTCGAATGAACACAAATATGGTTATCAGATAATGACTTAGTCACATAGACTACATTTATATCGCACTTTTATTGTTCTTTCAATAATTTGACTGCTCTGTTGGAAATGAGCAGCGCGAACATTCTGCTAAATATCTCATTTTGTGTTTTACAGAAGGACATTTGGGTTCGGAACAAGTAACTGATGAAAGGATTTTCAGTTAGTGGAACACGTGAGGAGAGAAGACGGTAACGGAAAGAAAGGGGAACTCGTGTGTGTGTGTGTGTGTGTGTTCAGTGAGCTGTAAAGGATGGCAGGTTGCCTCTGCTCTGTGCCGTTGATGTGTTGGCCTTATTTGGAGTCAGAGACTCTCTGGTTGTTTACCCAGCAGGTCAGAGGGCCGCTACACCGCAGCACTGCAGTACAAACACACCGCCTGCCACCGAGAGGAACTCATCAGCACATATCTGCTCCAGCACACACACACACTCCATATCACAAGATTTGTCTCATTCAAACACTCTCATACAGGCCCTCTCTCTTAGATACACAGGCGATACAGCTAATAATATCTGTGCTTTACCTCCGACCAACATTCAAAATGTTTAATACTAGCATCAAAAAACAATCAAGGGCTTTCATTCACACTCATGACAGATAACTATAACGATAAAGATATCGCTCTGATATTATATATAAGCTGACTTTTGTCGTCTGCCGCTTTAAATGCACGAGATCTGAAAGCAGGATGGATTCTGATTGGCTGTCAAAGTTTTTATTGTTCATCAGCTGGAAAAAAATTGTGATTGCGACACTTTTGTTTCTCTGTGTTGTTATTGTCACAGTTGTTCTGCTATTCTTTTATACGATTTTTAGAACGATATCTTTATCATTGTATTTGTCGTCCATGGTATATGTAGACATGCCTTTACACAGTATTAAATGAACCAGTATTATTAATAAGTGATGAAAATTTTAATAGCAGTATTTAATTATTTCATTACTAATAATATTGAATTAATAATAATAATGATAAAAATAGTAGTAGCAATGATAATAATAATTATGCAAACAGGAAAATGTATTTAAATGCATTTTGTATATAGTTTCAAAAAAGTAAGTAAAAAAATAAAGGCATGTTTTACATTAAAACAAATATTTATAATAATTATGATGATAATAATAATAATTATTATTATATACAAATTTAAAAATCATGTTCTATATACCATAAATTATATTATGTTGCATATACACTATATATTTGTTAATAATAATAATAATAATAATAATAATAATAATACAATAAGCAAAATGAAGATAATGTACATAGTTATAAATAACGAAAAAATGATTTATACAGTATATTCACTAATAAATATTCATAATAAATGAACAATAATATTTGTAATAATAACAACAACAACTATACAAATAATTAAATATAATTAATAATGAAAATTCATGTCTGAATGCAAGTGCAAAATCAATTGACCCTTCGCCGGCAGTTTGATTGACAGGCGATCTGACCAATCATAACCCCGAATCCGCCATTTTGTCCGTCAAAGCGGTCAGGGGAGTTAGTAGATTAACGTTGGTAAACTTGAATCACGTCTTGAAACAACATTCCTTCTGATGTTCATTCATGTTTATTTGATGCTATAAATGAACTAGTATGAAGAGATGATCGAGGAGCTACAGCGATCTGTCACCACACATTAAACACACACTAGACGCTATTTATTGATTAAACTGCTTTAAACAATTACAATATTTTAAATATGAAACTGTTTCATACGTTGTCAGTGTCCTCTTGATGTATTGTTTACCGCGTGAGAACATGATGAGTGGCGTGAGAGCTGCATAGCAACAGTAACTAAAGGGGGCGGGGCTTTGCGAACGGTCAATTGCAATAACCACAATTGTATATTTCTACCAACAAAAATCTAGAAGATATTCCTGCACACATCCTCCAGCTAGTGTGTTTGTGACACAGAGTCCGTCCTGTGAACACAATGGAGGCCCAAAGCAAACAGGCCCGTGTGGCAGCGGATCCCACGCCTGCAGGATTTGCCCACAATGCATTGTGCCCTCGAGCGACTCTAACTCAGTCTGGCACGGCAGATCTCCGGCATTCAGACCCGGATCAGACCTGCGACACACTTCAGCCGGGTCATCAACAGAGCTCGCAATATACGAATAACGTCACGAAGAACCACAGAACCATAACGTTCATGCAATCATCAAAATGTTGCTAGATTTGATCAACACTTCTGGAATCTACACGAAATACTTGAAATATCAGCACATTGATAACTGGTGGAAGACGTGACGGAGGAGCGACATGACGGGTCTAGTAAAGATTAACGGTGTTGTTTAATTGCAGAAACGAGACCCAAGCGGACGCGGTTCTCGTGTTCAGTGAGCAGGCATACGGATAAATGCTGTTTACCGGCGGCGAGGGGAAGACGGTGGAGGGTAATAAAGCAGAAATGAGCTCTTTGTGGAGCGTGTGCGTCACCCGTGTCTCTGCTCGACAGCGGTACGGCATGCAATATTCAGCCGATCGCATCGCTCTCGCTCGCAAATAGCCCGCGGTGACGAGCCCAGATGTGCCGACCTTCTCTGCTCTCCACTTGTTGAGAAGAAACAGGCACCGACCGCAAATAATCTGGGCAAACGCGCCCCGCTCGGCCTCTGATAGCGGCGCGGACTCGAGAGCCTCGTATCTGTGACAGACGCTCAATGACAGCAAACAAACCGCACACACTCCAGCACCTCTGTGTGAAACATCACTGAAACAAAAGAGAAATAAACGGCACTGCCGTGTTTTTGCTGCTCATACTGCCAACGGTTTGTCAGATATTCCCAAGAACTACCTTTTCGAGAGAAAGGAAGGCGGAAAAAGAACAAATGTGGCCTCAAAGCGTTCATAAATATACATTATATATATATATATATATATATATATATATATATATATATATATATAAATATTGAATTAAAATAAAATAGATGAAGTCAATTAATTAATAAATACACACATATATAAATAATATATAATGTAATATATAATGCAAAACAAATATATTGTGCATGCAATTTCAATTACATATATAAATACAGGAAAAAAAATACAATTGCAAATTATTATTCAAAATTTAAAAATTAAAAATATTAAATTATACATTAATGTATATATTATTGATAAATGCAAGTAAGTATTTATGTATAATTATATATTTATATATTAATAATAATAATGAAGTATAAAATCAATTAATTAATAAATACATACATATGCCATATATGTAAATGTAATATATAAATGTAAAATAAACATTTGCTATATATACAATTGAAATTGAATAAATACATGAATGCAATTTCAATTTAATACATAAATATAATACAAAATAATAAATATGTAATATATAAATATATATTATACATGCATAAATAAATTAATAAATAAAAGCATTGGTTAAGCCTAAATTAACTTTAAAAATAGCTTATTTCTTATTTTTCTTTACAATAACAGGAGTTAACAGGGTAAGATGGTGACGGTTTTTACCTCTCTGCTCTTTTAATATTCCTTCTGCTTCATTCTTCGGCTGGTTTTAGTGGCGTTTTCTTCAGCAGCCTCCGTAGCACCTTGAGTAAAGAGGAGAGAGAAAGAGAAAAGCTAATGAAAAGGACTGACAAATGAACCTGCTTCCTCCTGAGCTCAGAGTGAAGAACTGCAGCTTTCTGAAGATGCAACAGCGCCCGTTCGGAGGGGCCGCTAGTCAATCGATTCGCAGCCTTGGGTGGCTCCTTCTTTCACCATTTCCAGCCAGATTTTTGAGATAAACACTCAAGAGAAGGCCTGAAGAAAATAACTGTCACTAATACAACCCAATAAACGACACAAAATTGAGCATCCTCGCTTCATGTTTAAGTGTGAAACTTTCTTTTCAACCACACAGTATCATTATTTCTGTTACAATAATTCAAATTATCACAGAAGTAATGAGATAAAAGTTTATAGTTTGGATACAAACACTGATGTCTACGGCAGAGTGAATCACCTTTACAAAGTAACTTGACACTTCAAATAAAGATGATCAATTACATCGTTACACCAGTAGGTGGCGACAAGTGACTGTTAAAACATGTATTTGACATTGAATCATTAATTCAAGCGAGTCGTTCAGAAACGCCGATTCATCCAGTAATGAAACAAGTTAAGACATTCTGTGCGAGTCATTGAATCATTCAATCAAGAGAGTCGTTCAGAAACGCTGATTCATCCAGTAATGAAACAAGTTAAGACATTCTGTGCGAGTCATTGAATCATTCACTCAAGAGATTTGTTCAGAAACGCTGATTCATCCAGTAATGAAACAAGTTAAGACATTCTGTGCGAGTCATTGAATCATTCACTCAAGAGAGTCGTTCAGAAACACTGATTCATCCAGTAATGAAACAAGTTAAGACATTCTGTGCGAGTCATTGAATCATTCACTCAAGAGAGTCGTTCAAAAACACTGATTCATCCAGTAATGAAACAAGTTAAGTCATTCTGTGTGAGTCATTGAATCATTCACTCAAGAGAGTCGTTCAGAAACGCTGATTCATCCAGTAATGAAACAAGTGACGTATTTATGAGCGAGTCATTTGTTCAAACCATTTAAAAAAACAAAAACAAAATTCAGTCGCAAACATTTCAAATACTGCAGCAATTAGCATTTTGTCAGAACCTCTAGTAAATTATGTAATAGTCGTTTGTTCAGAATGGTGATCTTTTTGAATCATGATTCTCAATTTATCCAGAATCGTGCAGCTCTACTTTCCCTGTTGCGATGCGATGCACACTTGTGCTGTGTTATGAACTGCAGACACATTTTGTAACCCAAAAACCCGCAAAATCAAGAGTCTCGCTTTGAAATGTTCACCGAAACACTAGTTTAATCGCAATTTTGTGACGCCACGCATCTTTGTGTTGCATTATAACTTGAAGACACATTTTGCAACACAAAAACACACAAAAATCGAGCGTCCTCACCTTTTGCACGTTCAACGAAATGCCATTTTCTCTAGTTTATTGTGAACAAAACAGTATCGTGAGTTTGAGCTCCTGGTGCGATGCAATGCATTATGTCGCATTATAACTTGCAGACACATTTTACAACACAAAAACACAGAGCATCCTGGCTTTTTAAATGTTCACCGAAACGGCACTTTCGCTAGTTGATCGCAAACACAATCACAACGGGACTAAGATCCAGTAAAAATGCAAAGCATACTTGTGTCGTATTATGCATTCAAACACATTTTACAACGTAAAAACATAAAAACGAGCATCTTCGAATTTTAAATGTGTAACGAAACGCCACTTTCGCTAATTTATCGCAAAGACGACATTTTGAGCTCCTGTTGCGAATGCAATGCATTATAACTTGCAGACACGCGAAATCCAGCGTTTTAAAAGTGTAACGAAACGCCACTTTCGCTAATTTATCGCAAAGACGACATTTTGAGCTGCGATGCGATGCATTATGTCGCATTATAACTTGCAGACACATTTAACAATGCAAAAACAAGCGTCCTCGCCTTTTAATCATTCAACAAAACGCCACTTTCGCTAGTTTATCGCAAAGACGACATTTTGAGCTGCGATACATTATGTCGCATTATAACTTGCAGACACATTTAACAATGCAAAAACAAGCGTCTTCGCCTTTTAATCATTCAACGAAACGCCACTTTCGCTAGTTTATCGCAAAGACGACATTTTGAGCTCCTGTTGCGACGCAATGCATTAGAACTTGCAGACACGCCAAATCCAGCGTCCTCGCATTTTAAAAGTTCAACGAAACGGCACTTTCGCTAGTTTATCGCAAACACATTTTACAATGTAAAAACATAAAAACGAGCATTTCCGAATTTTAAATGTGTAACGAAATGCCACTTTAACTAGTTTATCGCAAAGACGACATTTTGAGCTGCGATACATTATGTCGCATTATAACTTGCAGACACATTTAACAATGCAAAAACAAGCGTCTTCGCCTTTTAATCATTCAACAAAACGTCACTTTGGCTAGTTTATCGCAAAGACGACATTTTGAGCTCCTGTTGCGACGCAATGCATTATAACTTGCAGACACACAAAATCCAGCGTTTTAAAAATTTCAACGAAACGCCACTTTCGCTAGTTTATCGCAAACACAACAGTAATGGGACTTTGAGCTTCTCACAACACACGATAAAAACACGAATTGTAAATGCTCACTGAAACGCCACTTTCGTAGTTTATCGCTAAGACGACATTTTGAGCTCCTGTTTTGCGATGCAATGCATTACGTCACATTAGGACTTACAGACACATTCTACAACACAAAAACACACCAAATCAAGTCTCCTCATTTTTTAAATGTTCACCGAAACGCCACTTTGGCTAGTTTATCGCTTCCTCGCCGTTTAAAAGGTTTCGTGCTTGTCGGAAGGGAGTTTTATTCCTCCCTTTATCTTTCCGCTCATCCCTCTCCCTGCCCGTAGACAAGCCTCAGCCTCCTCTGGGGACACGGTTTCCACGACAACCGGCCAGCCAGCAGGCGGACATGATTCCTCGTCCTGACGGGACGCTTTAATTCGAGACTACCCAATCATAACCGCTGAGTGCGGAGAGAGGTCCCACAAGGCCCCGGGCCAGGGAGGGAAGGGTGCGTGACGCCCTCTCAGCTTTCGCTGCCAAAGCGAGCGGGAATTTGTTTAATGTACGACATTTATTCAGCGCCCACACGCTGGCGCACCGCCGCTCCCTCAACGCAGACACTCCCTCCGTCAGATGCTTCATTAATCAGGCT
Source organism: Zacco platypus (assembly GCA_038088235.1). Classification (NCBI taxonomy): domain Eukaryota; kingdom Metazoa; phylum Chordata; class Actinopteri; order Cypriniformes; family Xenocyprididae; genus Zacco; species Zacco platypus. The sequence goes on along the minus strand of CM076086.1, from coordinate 46,038,716 downwards.
GAATATCGCATAGCTGTGAGCTAACGCTAGCGCTAGCCCGCCAGGGGACGTGACAGTACATTAGCCTCAATGTTAAGAGAGGGTCTGTGATGAATCGAACCGCTCGCCCGCGATTCGAACGGGTCGAGCACTCGAGCGCACACTAACAAGAGTCTGAACGGAGCTGGTTTTCTCAGGACGCTCTGGCAGGGGAGCCGGTCAGCGCAGCGACAGATGGCGGAGCATCATGGTGCAGGGTAAATTGGGAGATGGTGGAAGCGTGATGAGAAAGTGTGCAAAAGGCTTCATGGGGCCGCAGAAAGAGCGCTCAGGAGAGAGAGAGTCCTCATTAAATTAATCATTTATTCAAATAAAGTCATTATTAATTATTGTCATTAATAGTTATAACTTGCTTCAAAATTTTGTAAAGTTATTAGAAATATGGAAAATCTTTATGAGAATGAAATTGAAGTCGGCCTCTCTGCGATCTAGAAATGCACGTCTGACCATGTTATATTTCAAATCTGAAGATGATGAGTTTTATTGAATGTTTTTTAAGATCATGTCATGTGATTTTATTTTGAGAAGACTCTAAAATGCTAAATAATGTTTATAGCCTTCTTCCAAGCACCCAAACTAAACTAAAATAAATAAATATATGTTTGTGTCAATTAATTTTGCACATATTAAATATTTAAATATATTATTATTATTATATAATATATATTATTACACATGATAAATAATAAAATGACTACAAATAATATAAAACACCAATACAATTTATATATTATTATTATATATTATTATAATAAAAAAATAACATTTACAGTACTTCAAAATTATTAAAAGCAACTTAGAGTGAAATATGACTGGACATGTTCTCGTGAACAGTGACATTTGACGGATTCACTGCCTCATTTTCTCCGGGAATAAATCTCTCCATCCCAATCCATTCCAACTCCAGTTTTATTAGTGGGCCTGTTTTGGAAAGATAAGTGCCACTGCTATCCTTTAAAAATAGCCAGCTTTTCCATAACCGCAAAAAATAATAATTACTGCGCAGCCTGCCAAATGACAAGAGGTTCTGTTCTTGTCACAGTTCTGTTGATCTGGGCCAATCTGGACGGGACAGAGGCTTTTCTGCATCAGACAGCTGTGCGCTCAATAACACCAGAGCAAATGAGCAGATCTTAAAGCGCCGTAATGATCCGCCTCATCATGGAGCTCCGAAACACGAATCCTGAAAATAAATTAATTGTTTTGAGTTGTTTAATCAAAGTAATCTCATTGCCCTTCGCCGACACTGTGACATTGGGAACGGCGCTCTGTCGCAGATGTGTCCCAGCCGGAGGAACGGACACATCGGATTAATTACGATAAATCAGTCAGCCCACACCTGTTTACGGCCGGTCGGCCGGCCAAAAGCCTCATCGCTCATGCTCCGCAACCCTGGAAAGCTTTTCAGCGGCACACGCATGACATCTTGTTTTTCAGGATGTTTGACCATATTATGCTCTTTAGATGTTGTTTTTGGGATCTACTACATTGAATGTTGATTATTTTCCTCATATTCTCCATTTTTGCAGCCCCTCTCTTCCCAGTCTGTCAGTATCGCTCTGTTTAGTTCCTGTCTCTATGAAGCTCCTCCTTCTGAAAAGCACAATGTGCTCTGATTGGTCAGCTGGAGCAGTGTGTTGCGATTGGTCGAGCGTGTTTGGGAAATGCCCCGCCCCTTTCCATAACCGCCAGCTTCAACACACTATTAACTCAACCTCCTTTATTTTAGGCGGGAGTTATTTAAATGAGGAATATTGCGACTTTACTTTTTTTAGTAAAACTAACAAGACTTAATTATAAAAAAACGTAACATGATTTATGTTATAAAAAAGTACAACTGTGCACATTTCCAATCCAATTATGCAATAAATTATGCAAAAACTCTAAAAAATACAATCTAACTGTGTGCATTTAGGATGCTAGCAAAGAAACAAGCCTTAGCAAGACAAATAAAAGTTGAAATGACATACAAAAATCCACTGGAGAAACTAAAGTCCCCACACGCTTCGCATCATCAACATGTCAGCGTAAAATTAATCAAAGGTTTCTTATGAATATATAATCTGTGTTTATCCTGCGCTAGTGGAGGGGGTGCTATAGAAAAATCATTTAGATTATTAATACTGGATCATACTTGCCTCAGGATTTGTGCCACGGAATTCCAGCCCGCCTTTGACCTCGGGAACGCCGGACCAGAGCCGGATCATCCACGCTAATCCGCACTCATTAGAAATGAGCCGTATGATACCGCCGCACCCCCATCCCGTCTGCGGATAAATAGCGGCTTTGATGGCGAATTAATAAAAATACTGCGACCCTGTAAATACCCCTCCCGCTCACGCACGCAAGAGCCAAAAAAGCGCTTATAATGATGATTGCAACGACAACATCTGCATTATCTCTGGAAGAGGGACCGGCGTTTGTGATTTCGAGGGAATCTGGAGGCTTTTAACCAAATGAAAAGGCCTGAAGTAGTTTACCGCGGAGCTCGAGGCATTGACATTCTGAAGCGGCTCTCCCGCGCTCTTTCCCACTCACAGGGCACGACACTATATCAGATCATTTTCGAGGAGATTGTCAAGGCAAATAACACGGCGAAAGAGGCGCGGGGTGCGTTGTTAAAGGCGTCTACCTTTCTCTGAAAGAAATGTACTCAGTCAGGAGGTACACAGATTGATTCTCAAGACCGGTGGATCTCAACTAGCAGGTTATGAACCGATCAGAACGGACTCTTTTGGGGAAAATGGAGTGAAAATGATGCTGAATGCTAATAAGGATGTGCGTCCGGTGTTGGGGAAAGTTATTTTTAAATGTAATGCACTTTGATATTGCATTACTTTTTTTGGAAAGTAATCCGTTTTGTTACTTTTATGTTACTTTTTCTCATCTGGGCTGTTTGTTTTAAAGCAACAAACATGTTCTATTTTTGGCAAATGTAAACTTTCACGCCAAGTCCAGTGTTGGGGAAAGTTACTTTTAAAAGTAATGCATTACAATATTGCGTAACTCCCTAAAAGAGTAACTAATTGCGTTACTTAGTTACTTTTTATGAAAAGTAATGCGTTACTTTTTCTCACCTGGGCTGGGCTTTATTGTTTTTACTAACAACAAAAAAAGTGGGGTTTTTGGGCAAAAGTAAAGGCTCTTTCGCACCAAAAGTAAAATAAATGAGCCTCAGGATGAAGGAAATGCATATTCATCAAAGAAGAATTGAAGTTTTATTTCTAAATCTAAAGTAATTTTTGATAATTAGTGTGGTTGAATCAGGTCATTGAAAGTCAGCAGCAAAGCATTGGTTCATAAAGTGAGATTAAACACATAAAGTATATTTGTGTAATTTAACACAGCGAATTATTACAGGTTTGCATACAATTTTTGAATGTTTCCGTGCGAGTGAGATGAATAAATGCATGTTCACATTTAGTCTAGAACAGCAATATCATCATATTCACACTCCTTTTACATGTGAAAAAGTAACAGATATTTTGTTGAAATTGAAAAAGTAATGCGTTACTTTACTAGTTACTTGAAAAAAGTAACCTAATTAGGTTACCTGTAAACTTCATAATAGTGAAATAAAATAAACGGCCTTCAAAAGAGAGGAGAAACACTTCCCGTATCTTTTCCTGCTACTCTATTCACACCTCTGCTTTTGTTTATACATTAGCTATATTTACAAAAGTGTCGCTCTCAATCCAGAGAATTCGACTGGACAAAAATATTGTCTGCAATATTTCATGGAAGAGAAAGACTGTAGTACAGGCATATCTTACAATAAACACTGCCATAACTCATCCCTATTTCAATCCATTTGGACTGTCATTAACGCATCCAATTAAAACAAATAAATCACTGAAGGAGGAGAAATTGCGTCCCTAACATAATTTACGCCACACAGTTACATGATCTTAGAAATCGGGAGTTTCTCACAATGAGAAACAAGGAGAGCGGAAATTTCCATCGTTTTTAATAATTTAAGTCACTAAATTTATGAATTATATGAACTCCTTATATTATTTGGTTACTAAAGTGTCCTTTTTTGCAAAGACGCTTAAATTTACCTCGAAAAACCTTATAGAAAATACAGTTTTGTGAGAATCACCCTTGATATAGAGAATGTCAAGAACCGTCGGACAATTTTTAAGGCCATTTTTGGGTGTTTTCCGGTTCCGTCGGGCCGTTTGATCTCCAGTCTAAAGTGAAACCGGTCGAGAAGCACCGACTCAATATCCCGCCGTCACTCAGGACGTCCCGTTTTCCTTTCGGTTCACCTGGCACCTCCTGAAATATCCCATCGCTCCTTAAATAAATTACCGCCATGCTATCCTCCTCCTTAGATGTGATCTTTGTTCCTGTGGAAATTAAAAATTTAAGCCCATTTAGCAAGGTGCCCGGAGTAACTGGAAGCAGCGCGGTCTCGATGTAATCAGCAGCTCGACTCTGTGTGAGTAATGGCAATGGTTACTTCAGCCTCAGACGGAGGAGAAGCCAGATATGAATCTACCTCAGCTCTAATTGATTTATACGCCATTTTATTGCCAGATTCCTCTCAGCTCCCATTATGAAAATATACAGCCCAGACAGCAAACAAATAGAGCCATTACTTACATGACTCGCCGCTTCAGATAGAGCTCTCCGACCGAACAAAGCAGCGCGGCCGAATCCAAAAGTAGGACAACTTGAAGAGGACTGGGTTTCGCGTCGGTTCAAAGTATGAAGGCCGAGTGTTTTCTCTCTGATCGCGTGTGACGGCCTGCTGAGGCCCGACTACAAAGCCGCTGAGAATGAGTCTCGTACTACAAGGCAGTCAGTCACAAAGAGAAATGGAGCAAGATATCGGGCTGAAACCTGGCCAGCGCACACTTCACATACTAATACAGGACGAATAAAACGACGGTTTGATGTGGTTTTCTTCCGACTGTGAGACAATTAAATCACTTTATCTCCAAACTCTCATGACTGTAAAGCAACTAGATTTGATTTCTTTTCATTATTGCGAACACGTGATTCTCATTACTGAGATTTTTTTTATATTTTTTCTTTTTTTATTATTGTCAATGCATGATTTTCATTACTGAACTTTTTTTTTTTTTTTTTACATATTATTATTATTATATAATTATTTATCATTAATATTAGTATTATTTAATTTTCGTTCCATTTTTATTCTCATTACTAAGATTTTTTACATTTATTAGTACATATTTTTTCTTTTTTTATTATTGTCAATACATGATTTTCATTACTGGACTTTTTTTTTTTTACATATTATTATTATATAATTATTTATGATAAATATTAGCATTATTTAATTTTCGTTCCATTTTTATTCTCATTACTAAGATTTTTTACATTTATTAGTACATATTTTTTCTTTTTTTATTATTGTCAATACATGATTTTCATTACTGGACTTTTTTTTTTTTTTTACATATTATTATTATTATATAATTATTTATCATAAATATTAGTATTATTTAATTTTCGTTCCATTTTATTTTCATTATTGTTAACAATTCTCATTACTGAGATTTTTTACATTTTTATTAATAATATTACAATTTAATTTTTTCATTTTCATTATTGTGATTCTCATTGCTGCATATATATATATATATATATATTAAACGCAGCACAATAAATGCTATTTTTTTTTGCATTACAATAATACGAATAGGCGGGCAGAGAAAATGTGTTTAAAATTCATGAAAATTTACACAAACAATTAAAATTTAATAGTGAAAATCCTCTTATATACACCTCGCTGCTCAAGTTTACGCACTGCTATTAGACGTACAACATATTTTTGCACAAAACGTGCCACGAATATTAAAGATTGTTTTACTACAAATAAAAAAAACAAAACATGGTTATTGTAGTTGTTCCATGGTAACCATAAACTAACCATGGTTTGGCTTCAAGAACGATAGTTTAACTATGATATTTGTGTGGTTATACAAATATTACTAAAATCAAACCGTGGCAAATTTTTGTTACTTCTCATTTAACTTGACGCACATGCTAATTCTGACTTATTAGCATGCAAATTCTGACGTATTAGCATGCTAATTCTGACGTATTGCCATGCTAATTCTGACGTAATAGCATGCTAATTCTGACGTATTAGCATGCTAATTTTGACGTAATAGCATGCTAATTTTGACGTATTAGCATGCTAATTTTGACGTAATAGCATGCTAATTTTGACGTAATAGCATGCTAATTTTGACGTATTAGCATGCTAATTTTGACGTAATAGCATGCTGATTCTGACGCATTAGCATGCTGATTCTGAAGCATTAGCATGCTGATTCTGACGCATTAGCATGCTGATTCTGACGCATTAGCATGCTGATTCTGACGCATTAGCATGCTGATTCTGACGTATTAGCATGCTAATTTTGACGTATTAGCGCTAAAGGCTAGTCAATTTCTCATCTTGTTCGCTAATGCTAACATACACCATCTCTCAGTCCTGACCTCCGTAGCCGCTGATAAGTAAAAACGAACACGTTCGATGGCTTGGAGATTCAGTCAAGAGCGATGTTAGCTCCTAGCGTTCGGCGAGATAGCATCTCTGAGGAGATTCATTAAAAGAGTGCATGAAAGAGGAAAGCGTCAGGACGAGCGCGATGATCTGATAACAACGGCGAGGTCCTCCAGTGTTCAGGGTCACCGGGGAGCTGCTTTTCTCTGGCTGGATTAAACTAATCAAAACATGAATCGCACTTAAAGCGGCAGCGGCGGCTCCGGTGGCCTCTCGTCCGTGAGGTAATTAGAGCGGAGGTGAACGGGTGTGTGTTTCCCACAGCCTCACCTACACCATCGATTCTCCATCCTTCACGCTTTCACACGGCCTTTCTGTCTCTCTGCACAATTCCCAGTAGCAACACGCTAGAATTTTTTAAGTGGAAACGAACCGTTGCTACTCATCTAGGCCAAATGCTAAACACAAACAACAATACTTTAACAATTCTTTATTTTCATATTAGAATTCAGAGAATGGGATTGTTTTTACATTACATTAATGAGAATATCTGGATAAAATGGGTCTAATGTTTTAAAAAGAAAAACATGATCATAAAAAGGGATTATTATTATTTAATATTATATTTAATATATTATATAATTATAGCATTTTAATTTTCTTAAAGAAAAATATAAAAAATATGTATTATTATTTTAATGATAATATAATAATTATGTTATTTACTATTATTATTATTATTAATATGAACAAAAATTATATAATTAAATTTTAAATAAATATATTATATAAAAAAAACTATTAATACAATTTTAATTTTTTCTTAAAAAGAAATATGATTACAAACATGCACATATTTATTATTATTAATAATATATTTAATACATTTTCCAAAATACATATTTACATGTTCCAAAGAAAAATATGATTGAAAAATGTGTATTATTATTAATGTATTTAATATAATATATATTTAAAATAAAATATTATCAAAAAACATTAAAAATGATTATTATTATATTTTTAATGAAAATTATAATCGTGAAAATATTCATTTGTATAATTGTCATAACGAAAAATAATTACAAACATGAATGCAAAAATTTATTAAAGAAATAATTAAAAATAAAGCAAAATAATTAATATAGAATTATTCTTTATGGCTGTAAATTAATATAAATAAAATGCATTATTATTTTTATTATTATGTTTTATTTTATTAATATAATTGAAAGAAAAATATTCATGAATATTTTTGAAACACTAACCATTATTCATTATTATTTATCACATTTTTGGGAGGGGATCCATCCTTTCCGAGAAGCACCATGCAAGAATTTGCTAAGGAGATACAAAAGCTTTCTACTCATCTAGGCCAAATGCTAAAGCCTATGTGTGAGGCCAAGAATGCCGGCACGGATGAACCGACCATCCTGGGAATATGGGTTAGGAGTGAGGGAATGCTTCTTAAGAGCTTAGTGCAGGAAAAACACAACTGTAGGTTACAGTCAGACAGTCCATTAAACGAGTCATCAGCGCACATTAAGACCGGCGTCAGCAATCCGGCTCTCCGGGAACAGGTGGAGGGGGAACTGATGAAGGACAAGCAATAAAATGATCATTTAATACTATTAATGTTTAAAATGAATCAATATTTAAATATTAATATTAAATAGTAAGCCTTGAGTACCTAAACTGACTGATTTTCTTACAAAAAAAAATGAGTCATTCGGTTGTGAATCAAAACATGAAGACGATAAGAATATCTGTTATTACAAATGAAGCCTGATGAAGATCGATCATAGTTTTATCACTATTATTATCAACATGGCTAAAACCAATTAGCTTCCAGGATTATTTGACTGGCACACTCAACTTGTAAAGTCAAGGCTCAACGATATTCCCAAGTCTCCTGCTGGCAATTATGACACTGTGGTGGCGTTCATCTCATAAATATGATCATTCTGACATGATTTAAAGGCAGCATTCAACACTAAGCAAAATTTTTCAGGGGAAGGCAAACATTTTGGGAATGCAAACATTTTGCGAGCGAAAGCAAAGTTTCTCAGGGAAACGCAAACATTTTGCAAGCGAACGCAAACTTTCTCAAGGAAACGCCAACATTTTGCAAGCGAAAGCAAAATTTCTCAGGGAAAACGAAAACATTTTGCGAGCGAATGCAAAGTTTCTCAGGGAAACGGCAACATTTTGCGAGCAAACGCAAACTTTCTCAAGGGAATGCAAACATTTTGCGAGCGAACGCAAACTTTCTCAGGGGAACGCCAACATTTTGCGAGTGAAAGCTAAATTTTTCAGGGAAACGGCAACATTTTGCGAGCGAACGCAAACTTTCTCAAGGGAATGCAAACATTTTGCGAGTGAAAGCAAAATTTTTCAGGGAAACGAAAACATTTTGCAAACGAAAGCAAAATTTCTCAGGGAAACGAAAACATTTTGCGAGCGAACGCAAACTTTCTCAGGGAAACGCAAACATTTTGCGAGTGAAAGCAAAATTTCTCAGGTAAACGAAAACATTTTGCGAGCGAACGCAAACATTTTGCGAGCGAAAGCAAAATTTCTCAGGGGAACGCAAACATTTTGCGAGCGAACGCAAACTTTCTCAGGGAAACGGCAACATTTTGCTAGCGAACGCAAACTTTCTCAGGGGAACGTAAACATTTTGCGAGCGAACGCAAACATTTTGCGAGCGAACGCAAACTTTCTCAGGGAAACGCAAACATTTTGCGAGCGAACGCAAACTTTCTCACGGAAACGTAAACATTTTGCGAGCGAACGCAAACATTTTGCGAGCGAACGCAAACTTTCTCAGGGAAACGCAAACATTTTGCGAGCGAACGCAAACTTTCTCACGGAAATGAAAACATTTTGCGAGCGAAAGCAAAATTTCTCAGGGGAATGCCAAAATTTTGCGAGTGAACACAAACTTTCTCAGGGGAATACAAAAATTTTGCGAGCGAAAGCAAAATTTCTCACGGAAACGAAAACATTTTGCGAGCGAAAGCAAAATTTCTCAGAGAAACGAAAACATTTTGCGAGCGAAAGCAAAATTTCTCAGAGAAACGAAAACATTTTGCGAGCGAAAGCAAACTTTCTCAGGGGAACGCCAACATTTTGCGAGTGAAAGCAAAATTTTTCAGGGAAACGAAAACATTTTGCAAGCGAAAGCAAAATTTCTCAGGCAAACGGCAACATTTTGCGAGCGAACGCAAACTTTCTCAGGGGAACGCAAAATTTTGCGAGCGAAAGCAAACTTTCTCACGGAAATGAAAACATTTTGGGAGCGAAAGCAAAATTTCTCAGGGGAATGCCAAAATTTTGCGAGTGAACACAAACTTTCTCAGGGGAATACAAAAATTTTGCGAGCGAAAGCAAAATTTCTCATGGAAACGAAAACATTTTGCGAGCGAAAGCAAAATTTCTCAGAGAAACGAAAACATTTTGCGAGCGAAAGCAAACTTTCTCAGGGGAACGCCAACATTTTGCGAGTGAAAGCAAAATTTTTCAGGGAAACGAAAACATTTTGCAAGCGAAAGCAAAATTTCTCAGGCAAACGGCAACATTTTGCGAGCGAACGCAAACTTTCTCAGGGGAACGCAAAATTTTGCGAGCGAAAGCAAAATTTCTCCGAGAAATGAAAACATTTTGCGAGCGAAAGCAAAGTTTCTCAGGGGAACACCAACATTTTGCGAGCGAACACAAAGTGAGCAAATGCAAAGTTTCCAGGGACAAAGCAAACATTTTGCGAGCGAATGCAAACATTTTGAGCAAACGCAAAGTTTCCAGGGGGAACGCAAACATTTTGCGAGACAACGCAAAGTATCTCAGGACAACAAACACAAAGTGAGCAAGCACAAAGTTTCTAGGGAGATCGCAAAACATTTTATGAGCGAACACAAAGTGAGCAAATGCAAAGTTTCCTGGGACAAAGCAAACATTTTATGAGCGAATGCGGTTTTTCAGGGAAACGCATATTTTGTGAGTGAACACAAATTTTTTCCCATCACCATTAGGGACTCGGTTCAGACCGCAGTCACACAGTAAAACAAAAAGACGTTTAATTGTACACAAGGCTAACCAGTAGACCGCTTTAAACAATAATTACTAGCTCTGATAAAGTGACATGGTCTTATTGATAAGTCACTCTCTGGGGAGCGTGCGCTACGTGAGCGAGCTAGCATTAGCCAAAGAGTTGGTAAACCGCTTGATCTCGAGAAACCCTGCTGCACGTTATCGACCCTGAATCTCATTACGTTCTTGATGGACAAAGTCAAATGCGAACACAGTGCTTCGCCTGCCTCCTTCCTTCC